>JAMPIV010020663.1:5000-107715 GCA_024509875.1 Oreohelix idahoensis | reverse complement strand
TGTGAAAATTTCACTCGTGCCAAGAAGACAACCAGGGGACCTTGCCAGAGGTTAAGAACAGTAACAGGACCAGACTTTGTTGGTGCTTATAGAGGACTTACAAGGCTACAGGAAACTGCTACCATTTTAAACTACGGGAAAAACCTGAATCTGAGGGAGGAAAACTATGACGCATGTCAAAGTGGGTACCGTATTGCTTACGTAACAACTATCTCCCGGACCTAAGTTGTTCGTGGCCTCTACAAGTGCCTTTATTTCTCTGTGCAGCAGTCAGGTGAGCATAAAGATTGGCGTGCGTAAAGTTGTACATTTTGAATTATATATTTTTTTCAATTAATAAAATCTCGTGAACTAATACCGTATATATATACATGTGAATATTAATATGTGAAAATTGCTAGTGGATGTCCATAGTCATTTGAGGCTGGGCAAACATCTAGCTTATTGAATGTTGATTTTATTGCACCACCAGTGACAGGGCGTTGGTGACCCTGCTTTATTGCAGAGTTTCTGATTAAGGAAACCAAAAAGCAGTGGTTAGTCTTTCAAGTTTCAATCATGAGCAGGAAGACAATGCTGAAAGAAATTGATTTGTACATACTATAACTTGTTTTATTATTAACCCTTTCAACCAGTGTATACGTAAAACATATGCACTCTAAATGTAATAGAAAAGTTTCTACCTTTTAACCAGTTGTAAATGTACAAACTTATTTCACTTTAAAATGTAATGAAAGTTTCAATCTTTTCAAACCAGTGTAAAATGTTAAATATATTCCACTATAACGTCCCGAAAGTCTGGAAGGAAGAGCTGGAGAAGAGAGGGCTGGTCATAAGCAGCTCTAAAACAAAATCCATGGTGATATCACGAGAAGAAAGAAGACATCAGATTAAGCTGGGAGAACAGGTCCTGGAGCAGGTCGACCACTTTAAATACCTCGGAGCTATTATAGACCGAAAGGGAGGCATCAAAGAAGAGTGGGCCACTCGAAAAGCAGCAGCTGGGAGACTTTTTCAGGCCATAAATCGAGGATTCCTCAGCAAGAGAGAGGTTGGTAAGAAAACGAAGATGGCTGTTAAAACTGCTCAACCTAGTCCCCAGTCTTGACATTATGGATGGCGGAGTCATGGGCAATGGCTTACAAACCCACAAAAAGCCGGATCCAAACCTCAGAAAGGAGGTCTCTTTAGGGAAGGTTGGTTTGAAGTAACAAGAAAGAGTCATGGTCCGTCACCCCCCCAACCCCCAGGACGATTACGTCAAGGCCTTATATTCCCACCCCCTGCAGACCCAAGTAGAAACAGTATCCAAACTAAAGATGGTTTGGTCCATTGTCTGCCGCATAGCATAGATCGGATCGGCTACACGGAAAAGCATGCGAAAATCGATGGTGACTGAAGATCCACCACCCCAGGAGACGACCCAGAGTTCGCTGGTGGAGGACAAACATTAGGACAAATCTTTGTAGGGACCGAGGACATAGAATGGAACCAGGCCAGGAGGAAGACAGCCGAAAATGGATAGTCTGGCGCTCTGTCTTCCAAAACATTTACTTCTCACTGGTTTAGAAGGGGGAACGACTTCTAGTAAGTAAGTATGTAAGTATTTCCTCTACGTTGTCGGAATTGCTACCATCTCCGCGGTAAAAAAATCGAAGCCCATCCAATTACCACTGTAAACTATTCTTAAATTCCCACAATTGTAGGTTTAACCACTACCCCTGCCCCTTAGTGGTTCCACTATCGCCCTTGGTATCCATCAGTGGATATAAGCCATACTTTTTTTATTAGTTGATATATGAAAAAACTTTCTACTTATCATTTTGGCTTCTCTATCTTCTGTGTTCTGTTTTAATCTTTTCAGTAAGTGTATAGTTCTATGATTGGGGCTTTTTAGTTCCCTGGGAGTGGTATTGTGCTTCTATTTTTAATACTATTATTGATTGTGGTTGATAGTTCTTGAAACTGTGTTAGATCTTCTATAGTTCTCACCTGTTGGATTTCTTTCTTTATTTAGCTTCTTGGGGACTATACACTTGGTTGGTTTTTGACAAAATATGCTTTATGTGCTGGGTGGGTTACTTCTTGGGCTATGACTTTTCTTCCCTTTTATACCTTCAAAGCGGACGACGATGAGAAAACTTACGATTTCCATTGGTTGTTGAGTTCATTCATTTTCTGTCAGAAGGAATAGCTTTCACACACCATACTGTGCTTGATTCAAAACTTCCATAAATTCTTACTCCGTTGATATTACACCGATTTTCTTCCTACAAGGCTTGTTCAAAACGTCCAATCACTGGAAATGCGGACAAAACAGGGAATTCACAAAAATGTGTACGGACAGTCATTTTTACCCCCAAAATGAGGACATGTCCGCATAAATGAGGACGTATGGTAACCCTATAGAAATATACAATAACGGGTAATTGCAGGCATTCATAGGAACGGAAGAAGTACAAAATAAGACAATAGAAAAACAACAGATGTGATAGGTGTAGTGGTTTTTGATGTTATTGCGTGGTTGCTATGTTACCTAGTGTACTGGATGAGGTCAGCTGTGAAGGCTCCTGAAGATAACAGTTTATGTGAGTTACAGAATGCCTTTCTGCTACCACTTATGACCTCAAACAGACTTATTCTGCTATTATGTATGTTAGCTACGTTTAATGTCTAGGGTAATGAAATGTGATGTGTAGGTAATTAAATACACAGACACACACATGTAAACACTAAGTCTAAATATAATAAGCTCTATAAACAAATCAACTAACACTGGCTTTAGAATTTAAATTTTACAATTTTTTTTTTGAATTTATTTAGTCCTGAACCAAATTTTTCTTCTGGTCAGGACGTATGAAACAATATGTATTTATCAATAAAAGTGCATATATATATTGAATAATCAAAATTTTGTGTACATAGATATATCGTTACATTGGTTAATATTAACACACTAACTACAGTGTCTTTGGAAAACTAGCACTGGATGTCTAGTCGGGGTGGTGTCATCATACCCGATCTCTCTGTTTACAATAGTCATTGTCTTTGAAATATGGAACTGAGGTATAGTTTTTATACACCAGGATTTTGTTTATTTATTTTATTGTGGAAAAATTTGATGAATCCACAGCAGGCCAGGTTTTCAAATTATCTGGCCTGTGACGATGCAGTAAAGAATTCAAGTGGCCCACTCCTCACAGTTGCTGGAGCAAAATGGTAGGCTTCTTAGTCATCCACTCTTGGACCTCTTCAAAGCATCTGGCACTAGCGCAGTGCCAGACCAGAAACTCTGAAACCAAAATTTTTGCCATGTGTCAACACACTGCCTACTGCACCATTTTTACACACAACAAAGCAAAAATATTACAAAGACCGGGTCAGATCTCTCTGACCGACTCAGCACATCTCACCCAGGCGGTATCAAATAGCACTAGTTTCCATGACTGTATTGCATCCGAAATATGTTAATTAGTCTCCTTTTCCATCCAATAAGGTGGGTGATATGTTCCCACTTATCTCAAATATAGATCTGTCTTCTATAGTCTTGGATATGTTTTCCTATATTATTTGTTTGCCTCTAGACCCTGGACTGTCGCTGGGGACCTAGAATAAGCACTCACTTGTCGTAATCATTTTTCATGACATGGCAGTATCAATCACTCAAAAATATTAAATAAAAAAAGGTTAATACTTTTTCCCTTACCACAATTCAAATTTGAAAACACAGTTACGTTGTACTAGCAAAACTCAGCTGAGCTGCTGGCTAGACTATGGCGTCCCACTGGTAATATATAATATCCATGGAAGTCACACTTCTACATTAACGATCTGTGTATATGGACAGTCTTCAACAAAATGGCACGTGCCTCTACTTTTTTTCTATAATATGAACGCTTTCGTCCAATCAGCGGACTTCCCCTCTACCGTTCAAATATTTAAACTACAATGTCCAATTTAGGTCCAGTTTCTGTCTAGTGTGTAATATATTTATGTCGGTCTGTCCGTCCTAACTTGGTTTTTCCCACAATTACACTTGATTCTAGACGAAACTACAAAAAAAAAATAACTACACAATTTTTTCCCCACTTACTTATACGATTTCTATGCAAAGTTATTTTTAGCTTCTACCCTCCTTTTTTTTTGCCCCTTGTCCACCTGCAGTTTGGTTTTATGCGTTAGGCTCAAGGACGCGTCAAAAGTGATTTTTGTGAGAAGTATGCACAAATAACTGTCGGCTAGTCTGTATTGAACAATACAGTCTTTCGTCAATATCTTCCGTGTTATCTGTCCGTCTGTGTAATTAAAAGTATATTATTTCTCAGGTAAAGATGGGCTATCAAACTAGCTAGTTTTTATTCTCCTAAACTTATTATTAAGAAAAAACCTACTTTTTTCAAGGTTAGTTTTGAAATTTGTTTTTGTACCTTCGTTCACGGCGTTTGCCGCTATATTCAAACTAAAACGACTATTTACCGTAGAACGTCCAAGATACGTCTGTTTCTGACAAGAGCTAAGGTCGTTTTTTTCGTCCACTTTCTTACATTGTGTCAAGTAGTGGCGTAATTTTTTCTTTAAAAACTACAATTTGCGTCTTCTAGACTTTAGATTCAAACACGTCTTCAGACCGTCGCATTTTTTTCTTTTATCTCCGTTTTTACCCCGTCTAAAAGGATAGGCCGTTAGTCTGCATGTTATAACTAGTTAGTTTTCAATGGCGTTAGAAAACGCTGGCGTGGGCGAGAATGTATCAGCGTATCTTACCTATATTTTTATCCCTACATGTTATTTTACCGGTTATCTTTATAATTAGAGAAATTTTAACGTTGCATCACTGTAATTTCACCACACATCTCCCCACCTGAGAACATGCACTAATGCAAGTTCCAAAACCAGTGATACACATAGATAAAATTAACTCCTCACGCCTGCCAACTACTCTAAATTTGATCACAGGGGTGCCTACTGAGGAAATCTGCACCGACATTCTGTGATCCCGGGATATATTCGATATTAAACTGATATTGTTGCAACAATAAAGACCATCTTAACAATCTTGCATTTTCATGCTTGGCCTGAGATAAGAACACGAGAGGCAGGTGATCTGTCTGGACCACAAAAGTCCTACCATACAGATAAATTTGGAACTTTTTTATTGCCCAGATTAACGCTAAACATTCTTTTTCGCTTGTGGAATATCCGTGTTCCGCTTTGTTCAACTTGCGGCTTCCATAAGCGACTGGGTTCAGTTCCCCATTGGGTGAAGAGGACCTTTGCAACAGAGTAGCCCCCAGGCCTACATTGCTTGCGTCTGTTCTCACCACAAAGTCCTGAGTCAAATCAGGCAATTTGAGAATAGGCTTGCTAGTGAGTTTTTCCTTTAACTCTTGGAATACCAATTCACATTGCGCTGATCAAACAATTTTATCTGGATTTCCCTTGCGAGTCAAATCAGTCAGAGGAGCACATATAGAGTTAAAATTTTTGATATATTTTTGGTAAAACCCACATAACGACACGAATGATCGCACGTCTTTTTTTGTTTGCGGTCTAGGTGCTCTCTGCAGTTTTTCCAAGTTCTTGGGGTCAGGGGTCATGTTACCCTGATATACAGTATGTCCCAAGAATTCCAACTCTTTGCATCCAATACAACATTTTGTTGGTCTAGCAGTTAAGTTCGCTTCTCTGAGCCTATCAAATAACATATTCAGAGAGTTAATGTGTTCTTCAAATGTTTCTGTGGCGATGAGAATATCATCCATGAAATTTGTGATACATGGATTATTCAAGGGATCCAACAATTTGCGCATCATCCTAGAAAATACACTCGGAGCATTTTTCAATCCGAATGGTAGCATGTTGAATTCATAATGTCCTTCCGAGGTGCTAAAAGCTAAATAAGGTCTAACTTCAGGCTTCACTGGAATCTGGTAATAGCCTTTGCTAAGATCCACCTTCGAAAAGTATTTTGCCTTGTTCAATCTGGCAAATAACTGTTTTGTGTCCGGTAATGGATCCACCTGACCTTCTGTGACAGCATTCAGTTTCCTGTAATCTATGCACAGTCTATGTTCCCCAGACGGTTTCCTCAACAAAACTACACTGGAGCTAAAAGAAGATTCACTGTGAGAAATAATCCCTTCTTTCAACAAATAATCTATCTCCTCTTTCAATGCCTTCTCCTTAGCGAACGGAACAGAATAGGCTCTCATACAGATTGGTGTTGAGTCTACCAGCTTCATGTCATACTGTAGCAAATTAGTATGTCCTGGTTTATCTGTTAACACATCCGTATGTTCCTCCAGAAACCTGTTGAACTCTCTCCCTCTGATTTTTAGTCAGGTGCTTACTGACTTTTACCTGTGCGGCTGTCTCACAGGGGTGTAATGGGTATTCATGTGAGGTGAGTGGTTCCTTTTTCATTTCAGTTGCGATAGCCAAGGTCAGTAAGGGGGTGCCTTCCTGGATTGGTCTGTCCAGATACTTCTTTAAAAGGTTCACATGATATATTTTTTCCTTCCCCTTTTTGTCAATTTTATAGTTTGTTCTAGACACCTTCTCTAGAACCGTATATGGACCTTGCCATCCAATTTGCAACTTATTCTGGCTGCCGGGTAGTAGAAGAAGCACTTTCTCTCCCACAGCTAATTCTCTGTCCTTTGCTTTCCTATTAAAATAAGCTGCATGTTTCTTCCTGGCTTGTCTCAAATTATCATTTGCCAGTTTCCATCCAGCTTTCAGACGAGTGGTCAGCTCGTTCACATATTGATATGATGAGGTAACAGTCTCTTCTGCTTTCTCATCTGTCCAGGTCCTTAATAATGCTTCTAATGGACCTTTTATTGGCCTCCCAAATAACAGGGTTGCGGGTGCCATCCCGGTTGAACTATGTGGTACTTCCCGATACGCAAACAACGCAGCGGGCAGAAATTGATCCCACATATCAGGTTTCTCATGTGCCAGCTTCCTCAGGATAGAAATGAGAGTCCCATTGAACCTCTCTACCTGGCCGTTCCCTTGTGGATGGTACGGACTACAATGAAAGTGTCTGGCTTGAAATAGCTTAAAAACTTCTTCCGTTAGTTTCCCCTTGAACTGTGAGCCATTATCAGTCAAGATTTGATGCGGGAATCCTAATCTTGTGAATATTGTAAGTAGTGCCTCTGCCACATGTTTCGAATCAATTGATGGCAGGGCTACCGCCTCTCCCCCACATAGAACAAGTGTCCACCAGAGTAAGGATGTAACTGTTCCTCCTCTTGGTCCGAGTGAGAGGTCCCACAATATCCACTGCAACCCTCTCAAAAGGTGTTCCCACTATGGGCATTTCCCCTAGAGTTGCAGGAGCAGTCCAATGCTTTGGAGCTACCCTTTGACATTCTGGACAGGATTTGACATATCTTTTTATATCTTCCGTTATCCCTGGCCAGAAGTAATGACAAGCTATACGCTGTCCTGTGGCGCTGATCCCCATGTGACCACTGAAGGGAATCGCATGCCCTAGTTCCATCACTTTCTCCCTATATGAAGTGGGAAGAACCAGCTGGTTGTGACCATTTGTTCCAGTTCCGGCCTTCCTGTATAGCAATTTGTTCTTCATAATATACTCTCCCTTGCTTGGAGGTGTGTGGCATTTGGGCAATTTTTTAAAACATGGCTTGAGTGTCCTATCCTCAGCCTGCGCCTTCCTCATCTCTTCTGGATGAGCATTTATAGGTTCACCTTCTTCCTCCTTTGACTGTGACCTGGTCTGCACTGTCGCCATGATCACAGTCTCTCGGGATTCCCCAAGAAGACGTATCTACACCCCAATATCAGAGGGTAGATTGGTTCATCTATCACTGCTGCTCTGATTTCTCCTTCCACATAGCGAGTTTTCACCGTTATCCTTGCGATGGGAAGTGTCATGAGTGGTATGTCCTTAGTCGCCCCTTGTATTTCCACTGTTTCGGTGGTATACTGACTTGGGTCCACTAGGCTAGCCTTCACAACTGAATCATAATCCAAACCTGTATCATATAGGCACCTTATGGTGACCCCATTACAAATAACATCCTCACAAACTGGGGGGTGATAAGGTTCCTGCTGTCCATTAGGATTAACCTTTAATCTCTGGTTCCCCGATTTCATTGCAGCAATGTTTGAAGGTTTCCTTTTACAAAATTCGGTGTTATGGTTGTCCTTCTTACACCATTTGCACCACCTCTTTCCTTGGTTAAAAGGTTTTCTTTCATTATATTTTTGGTTATTGAACTGTGAGTTTCTATCACGATAATCATTTCGTGGCCTATCAAAGTTTGTCCTACCTTTATTACCTTGTTCTCTGGTATCAAATTTATTAAAGTGCTGTCGGGCTTTAACATTTTCTATATGTTTCTTTTTAGAGCCAACTACCTCTGCCTGGGCTGATTGTACCTCTCAGCAACATTCAAAACGTCCCCCAACCTCTCTGCACCTTGTTCCATGAGAAATTTTCTCAGGTCTGGAGCCATGGACTCTCTTAATTGCTCAATCATGATCATTTCTTTGAGATCTTGGGTCTTCCCCAGAGCAGTCCATTTCTCCAAATAGGTTTCCAGTCTGGCAGAGAATTGGTGGTATGTCTCCCCAGACAAAAGTTTGGCATTTCTAAACTTCTTACGATAAAATTCACCATTCTTTTCATATCTCAATAACAGAGCCTGCTTTAGCATGTCATAATTGTCTTGGTCGTCTCTATTCATTTTAGCAAAAACTTCATAAGAAGTACCTCTAAGCCCCTGGGATAACTTAAGACTCCACCTCTCTCTTTCCAACCCATACGTAGTAGCCAATAGTTCAAATCTACTTAGGTACCCCTCTATGTCATCGTCTTTCTCAACAAAATGGGCTAAATGAAACCCCATAGCTGAGTTTGAGGCTCCCATACTGGGCGTAGCATCTGAGGCAAAAGGGCTGGCACCATTTTCAGGAGCACGGCCTTGTAATTCCAACTCCCTTATTCGTAACTCGTGCTCCCTTTGCAATCTCCTATCTTCTGCCTCAGCAGTCTGTCTCTTTTCCTCTGCTTCTCTTTCAGCCTTTTTTTCTTCTAATTGGAGCCTCTTTATTTCAGCCTCCCTATCTGCCTCCAATGCCCTAGCCTCCCTGTCAGCCTTAATTTGCAGCCTTTTAAGTTCTTTGTCAGCCTCAATTTGTAACCTCTTCTCTTCAGCTAACCTCCTATCTTCCCTTTCAATATACTTGTCACATTCTGACGTCACATATTGAATTAAAACCTGACCATCCATGTTCATTTCCTTAGCCGTCAGCACAGCAGCCGATCTGAATTTGGCTAGATCTGCCATACTATATCACACAATTTAACAATGACTAAGGTAAATTACAAAATCTAATTACTAAGGTAATATACTAATTAATTAATTACCACTGGCTGTGAAGATTCATCAACTTTTATTTTCCACTTTTAATTTTAGGGACACTGTTAAATTTATACAACTTATGCCCATAATAGTTTAATTTCCCGGACCAGGAGACCCTAATATCTTTGGTAAATCTAAATCCCTAACAAGAGCTACCCAATATTTGTAGTGGTTTTTGATGTTATTGCGTGGTTGCTATGTTACCTAGTGTACTTGATGAGGTCAGCTGTGAAGGCTCCTGAAGATAACAGTTTATGTGAGTTACAGAATGCCTTTCTGCTACCACTTATGACCTCAAACAGACTTATTCTGCTATTATGTATGTTAGCTACGTTTAATGTCTAGGGTAATGAAATGTGATGTGTAGGTAATTAAATACACAGACACACACATGTAAACACTAAGTCTAAATATAATAAGCTCTATGATCAAATCAACTAACACTGGCTTTAGAATTTAAATTTTACAATTTTTTTGAATTTATTTAGTCCTGAACCAAATTTTTCTTCTGGTCAGGACGTATGAAACGATATGCATTTATCAATAAAAGTGCATATATATATTGAATAATCAAATTTTGTACATAGATATATCGTTACATTGGTTAATATTACCACTAGCTACAGTGTCTTTGGAAAACTAGCACTGGATGTCTAGTCGGGGTGGTGTCATCATACCCGATCTCTGTTTACAATAGTCATTGTCTTTGAAATATGGAACTGAGGTATAGTTTTTATACACCAGGATTTTGTTTATTTATTTTATTGTGGAAAAATTTGATGAATCCACAGCAGGCCAGGTTTTCAAATTATCTGGCCTGTGACGATGCAGTAAAGAATTCAAGTGGCCCACTCCTCACAGTTGCTGGAGTAAAATGGTAGGCTTCTTAGTCATCCACTCTTGGACCTCTTCAAAGCATCTGGCACTAGCGCAGTGCCAGACCAGAAACTCTGAAACCAAAATTTTTGCCGTGTGTCAACACACTGCCTACTGCACCATTTTTACACACAACAAAGCAAAAATATTACAAAGACCGGGTCAGATCTCTCTGAACGACTCAGCACATCTCACCCAGGCGGTATCAAATAGCACTAGTTTCCATGACTGCATTGAATCCAAAATATGTTCATTAGTCTCCTTTTCCATCCAATAAGGTGGGTGATATGTTCCCACTTATCTCAAATATAGATCTGTCTTCTATAGTCTTGGATATGTTTTCCTATATTATTTGTTTGCCTCTAGACCCTGGACTGTCGCTGGGGACCTAGAATAAGCACTCACTTGTCGTAATCATTTTTCATGACATGGCAGTATCAATCACTCAAAAATATTAAATAAAAAAGGTTAATACTTTTTCTCTTACCACAATTCAAATTTGAAAACACTGTAACCGGGGCATGTGTTCCTTAGGACTGGAACGGCACCATATTACATTCATGTGGCAGTGCCGGTATATGCAGTATTTTCAATTTACTTTACAGAGAGCAGATGTTTAACTGGCCTAACCACCAGAGATTTAGATTTCTCTCTTACGTTTGTTTTACCAGGTTCGATTTTCTTCTCTTAGGTGTTGATGTAGCGAATTTAATTGAAATAGACAGATTTCTTATCTAGATCTCAAAACTGTAGTAATTCACCTTCTCAACAGCGTTCGATTTCATGCAAAACTTTTAATATCTTTCAGCATGAAACTTAAAATTTCAACAAAGTCTGGAATTTAGAACATTTTTACAATAATAAGCATAATAAAGTTTTATCATCTCATCAGATGCTTTCATCGATGCAAAAATCCCTTTTTGCATCTTTGTCTCGTAGGCCTACTCAATTATCAAATATGGCGAACCTTCTCATTCCTCCGTGTTCCTTCCTTTAAGTTACAGTCTTATTTTAGGTTCGACTACATTTACCCATCTCCTCAGATTTGTCCTTGATTTCTTTATTGTCATAAGCATTCCTGGAGTTAAATGCTTTCCAACACAAGAATAGTCTACTCTACCTGATTTGAGGTGTAAGACATTGTTTTTTCAAATTGACTCAAATCCTCGAGCCTAGTTCTGCTGCGACTAGGGTTGGGAGCTCTATTCAGAATACATGTTTAACTATTGTCACTACTTACGCCAGTGAGAAAATATATAACACTCAATGTCCTGAATTACACATTTTATAATAAATGTTGTAGTTTGATTCCTCAAAACTAAGAAATATGTAGAGCTAGATCAGATACGACCTCTTGAGTTGCGCTCTTTCATTCTACTCAATTGTCAAAATGGCGTCCTGTTCCACTTTCCCCGGGGTAAATCTGAGCTATCCGATTGGTCAGGGGAGATCACCCAATTATTAGAAATAGCGTGTGGAAGCGACTCTTTGTCCTAAATATGTGACACTATTTATTATTTTCTGTTTCTCATAAAATATAAAATTATAGGGTGGTCTGTGCTTCCTCTGTCTCGTAAGAATATAGTCTGTTTCCAAAGGAACAACTATGTACACGGCCACATATAGATCCCGGGGCTCCGCAAATGTATCCCGTAGGGAGACATTTGAGTACTATCAATAACAAAAATCCATCCCCAAAAATTTCTAAGTTCAAAAAATTTTTCAGAAAAATTTAAAGTTCAAAAATTTTTCTAAGTCCAAAAATATTTCCAAAAAATTTAATTTAATTCCTATACTGGGGTCCTATGTCTATATGAGGTCGTCTGCTATGTAAAAAAAAACGAGTAGTGGACAGCAACCTCAAAAAGTGTAACCTATTCATCTCATCGAAATATTTTTCACCAAATTTACAGTTTGGCAACACTGCCCAACAACTTCTGCAAATCACTCATAAGGTCATCACTAAAAAAAATTGTGACGAGTGGCAACACTGGGGAATGAACAATAAACTATCTTATTTGCAGAACTTGGCTGGATTATTATAATCTATTACATTTCATTCAAAAATATAGTTGATTACATTCTCTTGGATGTGGTAGGGGTGTTATCTCTTTTCTGTACTGTTATTTGCTCCATATATAAGTCTGCAAGACTTAAAAAATCTTTTTTTTCCTGGCGTCCTTATTTATTCTATTTCCCAAGTACTCTGCAATATTCCAAGAAATGTCCAAAATCTCTAATTCATATGGTAATGGCAATCCACTTTCATAGAATAGCCAATGTTTTCATGGGTACTCATCATCATCTTCTTCTTTTTTTTCCAGTGAATGAGCCACTTGCTCATTATTACATGTAGAAAACATCTCTAAACATAATATGCATATTTATCAGACGATAATACAACCAGCATCATTTTTATAAGTAATGATTTTTCACAATAAAAGCATTAAAACCTCATGGCTTATCCTTATTTATCTATCTGAATGTTTCCTTGTTATAGACATTTTCTAAATGGTAAGTGTATAAATTCGTTCTAAGTCCGTCACTGTAGAAAATGTTCTATATTACTTTTTTTTTTTTTTTTTTTTTTTTCAAAATATGTGATGTTTGTCTCCAATATCCGTGCGTCTGGTGGTGATCCTGTCCATTAGTCAGTTATTTCTAATCATTCCTTCTTTTCTGTCAATACAGTATTTTTTTCTGTGAACTCTTTCCTAGAAATATTATTTTATATATATATTTATTCTTCAAAGACCTTCTTTGACTTCCACACATTCAATTTTTCAAACATCACATTGTTCAGCAACCAACAGACGAATGTGTTACTATCATATTATGAAAATATAAGGAAAAAAAAAAAAAGAAAATATAGTTTCCAAATCATCATGAATTTTCTACATTGGGTTCCGTATTACTTTATTTTCTCTTTTAAGACAACTGCTTATACTCTTGACAATATGTATCCATGTTGTCACTCTCGAGGCATCCTTGTATACAATTTATATTTGTCTCCTTTTTTTTTTTTTCATAACACCAATGTATCATTTATGGTGTTCCAATATCATTGTATCTATTCTAGTCCTCCTGTTATCTTGAGAATTCATCCTTAGTAACTCCCTATGTACCTTATCTAACAATACCTTTATGCAAAACACATCAAACAATTTTTTTTTTGGAACTATCAACTGAGATGTAAGAACTTTTGACAATATGAGATGAAAAAAAATTTTGGGGTCATCACTCAAAAAAAAAATGTGACATAGAAAGGAAGAAAATAATCAATTGATCGTGAGGAATCTACAATATTCTCGTAAGACAAAGTTCCTGGCACTCTGACTACTATTTATCCATATTATTTCTGGTTATCCTTGCATACAGTGTACCATTTCCATTTTCTTTATAAGTCCAATTCCTCGCTCATGGTGCTCCAATATTTAAAATGTGGATCCTTCCTATTCCTCTTATTCTGTACTGGAAATATATCCTTATTAATTGTCCATGTACTATATTTGCGAATATTTATCATCAATATATCAACTTATCATTTATAGAACTATTAACATAAATGTCTAGACTTTACCAAAACATGAATAAAAACATGTGTTTTTACATATGTGCAAAATTTCGACACCAACTCTGCCTTCGCTGGTCGAGGGTTAGTCAGAGTTATGTGGTGCCTGTAACATCCGCTGACTACAGCCAGATGGGTGACTTATGGTACTTATAATTCAAAAATCTCATCCGTCAGTTATCTTAAGTGTGGGGCGGGGGTCTATTTCATGGTGTCCTTGACCAAGTTTGCTGCATTTCCAATCTCCATGATATATCTGTGACATGTCTGTCCTTGGGATAACATTATTTTTTTTTTTTTTCAATATCCTCGGGGTGAGCAAATCTCAGTGTGTCCACTTTCATCAATCATTTATTTATTTTTCTCTTGTAATTCTGGGTATATGAGTATAGTAAATTGTCAATTTATTCCAACTATCTTACAACATTCTGTAATTCGTGATAAGGAATAGTCATTTGTTATACAACAATGTTCATATTACAAAGGCAATAAGCAAAAATCAAAAAAAAAAAAATATCTTCTCCAAAATGCGGATGCATCTCTATTTCCTTTACCTCTGGGCGTAGCAATTATTCAGTCATTATTTTTTTTTCTCCATTATATAATCTCCATTTTGTGTCCTTAGTACTTGTGGTTCCATGGGATTATCATAATTCATTTGTGTTTCTTGTCTACTGATAATCCTTCAATAATGACTTCAAATATGGTCCTCATATGTGCAACAATCATCTGCTCTGATTTTTTTCATGGTATTCATCAAATATTTTATTATATCCTTGTCTTATCTCGTAACCACGAAAGACTAAGATTATCCCTCCAACGTTAATGTGGGGGATTTTGTGCATAAACATTTCAACAAAATCTCAGTTGTGACAACATACAGTCTCACATTAATATAACATGGCATTTTCATCATACATAACCAGTTTCTTCTTCATCTCATGTGTCATTAGTGTTTATCATCCGGTTATGGGGTATTCAATGTTGGTTCAGCATATACAAATGCTGTAAAGGGGTATTTCATTTGCTAGGTCAGCATGTGCAAATGCTATTTCTTTAACATGGGCAAAGGCATCATCAACAAATAGGTGTAATGTGTTCAATCTGGGGTTAGCATATACTAATGCTCTCAAGGGATTCTTCATTTGCAGAAATTCAGCATGCGCAAATGTCATTGGGGTATTTGTGATAGGCAGTATCAACAAAAATTGTTGGAGTATCAGAGATCATGCTGGTGAATGGAGCGTGGAATATGATCAGTTACAAAAGTGGAGTGAATGTTACAACAGAATAGTGTGACACATGTGTTATAGGTAAAGTTGTGTGTAGCATTCTAAATATATTAAGAAAATGTATGTAACTAAATAAGGGTGTCTGTAAACTCGTAACACCGTGTGTTATTAATTGTTTTAACATTTTTATTTCATAATTATGCTATCTAAAGAAAATCCTCCGTGTGCTGGTCTTGATTTCTTTCTGTTCATCCGTATTCTAAGGCTGGAAAAAAAATAAACTTTCTCAGTGAGGCTTTGACATCTTAGTCTGTAAGCAAGTCATTTGAACTGTCTAAAACTGAAAATAGAGTACATGGGGAGAGTTAGTACATTGTTAAAAAGGTTTATTCACATATGCGTAGACCGTGTTCGGATTTGCGAACATATAAAACACTTGGGCGTGTTTTTCAGAACAGCTTCGCTAGTTCCTTCACCATCTCTAACCTTGCAATGTCCCGACTGCTTAGGCGAGCATCATACTGAGTAGCAGTGGTGACGGGTGTGATAGGCGACGACACTGCATTTGCTGATTGTTGGGACACTGAGGACATTGACGAATGCGGTGATGGTTTTACTGTGGTGAGGGTTTGTATGGCTGGAACATCTGTTGGTTTTGAGGCAGGTATATGTTTCGCCTTGATTTTTCTTCTGACCTGGTTGTGCTGAACGTTAGCACTGGTTACAATGGGCACAGTAATTTGCACACTGTTGTTTTTTGACTAGTTGAGATGAGGCTAACACTTCTCGGCTTGGTTTTGGAACATGATTGCGTTTCTTCAGAATCTTTCGTCTGATATAGTTGTGCTGTATACGCGGAATTTTGTTGCTAGGGATTGAGTCATCAGATTCTGTTTTATAGGCGCGTTTGACGCTGGAGCTGACTGGTACAAATAATGTACTATCCGCATCACTGGTTTCAATGGAACTAGCTGTATCAATGTCTGTTTCTTGTTGGTATAATTCTACCATTTTTCTGTCATTATGTTCGTTGGGGTCTGACAAAGCTGTGCTGGGGTTGATACTGTCTTCTTGTTCTGTTTCGTCTCCATAAAGATCGCTGGTATATGGTTCAACAATCTGCTTGGGTATAGTTTCTTCAGGATCTGATTGTTTTGAACGAGCAATCTTGTTCTTGTGGTATAGCAGTGTTTGATTTTCACTAGTGTTACAACTAGAACTGCCTGAACTGGGGGTGTGATAGGTATCAGCTGACGATTTATCACTGCGGGAGTAAGTTTGAGTGTGGATATAAGGTGTTTTCGTGTTGTCATCGTGTGACGTCTGTGGCATGATTTCTTCATTTCTAATGCGCAGGTCTCTGTCTTGTAGTCTATTACGTAATTCAAGTGGTGGGATATCTTCTTCGCTTTCGGACGAGTCTCGTTGTTGTCTTGCTCGATGTATTTCATCTGTGGGTGGTCTGGGTATGTGGTCGTCTTGGTAAAATTCAGAGTCTGTCGTCTCTGACTCTGATATGTCAGACGAATCTGTGCTGGATGGATTATAATTTAGGGTGGCTTTTCTGACTGGTCTTGTATTTGTCGTCAGAGGCGGAATGGGCCGGTGATTATCGATTTTTATTTGTTTTACGTGAGCTTTTGTTTGGTGTTGTTTCTCTTCATTCCAAATAATGAAGTTTACAGGCGTAGTTTGTTCATGATTTTGTAGCCATCTAACCATCGGTCATCGAATTTTGAACTGCGTACATGTTTCTTGTAGTATACTCTGTCTCCTATTTTGTACGTTGGTAGCTTGGCTGATTTATCATGTTGTTTCTGTTTCTTGTGAAATGCCTTCTGCGTATTTCGTTGTGCAATCTGGTGAGCTTTATACTTTTCTTGAAGGATTATTTCGATGGGGTCTTCTCCCATGTATTTTCTTTGTGGGCGAAGTAGGTTGTCTAACGGAAAGTTTGGTTCTCTTCCGTATAGCATGAGAAAGGGTGACATTCCTGTGGTATCGTTCACGTTTACTCGGATGGCTTCAAGAGCTTGGTTAATGTATAGGTCCCAGTATTGGTGGTTCCCCTTGATATATTTGCTAATAATATCATGTAGGGTGGCGTGCATGCGTTCATTTCTGCCATTTGCATTTGGGCAATAATAAGTGGTTGTAGTATGCTCAATATTCAGCTGGTGTAAGGTGGCTTTAAATGGGTTACCTATAAACTGTTTACCGTTGTCTGAAATGATTTGTTTTGGACAGCCATGCCTGGGAATGAATTCTTGTAAAAAAATTTGCGTGATGGACTGCGATGTGGCATCACTGAGTGGGTAACTTTCTGGCCAAACAGAGTATTGGTCAACTATGTGCAGGAGGTATTTGTTGCCTGATTGGGTGAGTGGGTAAGGACCTGATAAGTCAATGCTCACTGTTTGCATGGGCACATGGGAAGGTTGCATTTCTTGAAGGGGAATTAAATGTGGCTTCATGTTTCTCAATTTACATGTTCTACAGGTGGCTACATATTCTGTAATGTCCTTGTAGAAAGTTTGCCAATAATACCTTTTCTTTATGACATCAATTGTTTTGTCTCTTCCCATGTGCCCGTTGTTATCATGAAACTGTAGCAATACTTCTGGGACTAGATGTGCTGGAATGACTTTTCTTAGTGTCCCTTCTTGTTTCTGATCAATATAGTATAGAATTCCATCCGTTGGGTGTACTGTAAAATCTTTACTTTTTGTTGGGTTTTCTTTCACGTATGTGAGCAGCTTGGCAATTTCTGCATCTTTCGCATGTTCTTCTCTCCTGTCAAACATCTCTTGGCTTTCTTCTTCTTCTACTTGAGTGGCAGAAATCTGAGGTACTTCTTCGACTTGATGATGTAATTTCATTAATTTCTTTAGCATTATCGTCAATCTCTGAGGATGTGCCATCATTTTTGACTCTATTTGTTTTCACTTCAGTTTCATCATCATATTTAATCCTGGATAAGAGGTCTGCACAGGTGTTCATTTCGCCTGGGATATGTTCGAGAGTGGTGTCGTAGGACTGTAATTTCATTGCCCATGTCTGTAACTTCTTTGGCTGTTCTTGTGTTTTGGTGAGCCAGTTAACCAAAGGTTGATGATCAGTTCTTATAATGAGTTTAGTTCCTCTGACGTAAAAGTCAAACTTTTGTACTGCATAGTGAATAGCATATGCTTCTTTCTCAGTGGTGGTCCACCGTTTTTGTGACTTTGACAATGCGTGGGATAGGAATGCAATGGGTTTCTCATTTGGAATGTTTGGTAGGATGGGTGTTTCATCTTCTAGTACAGGTTGGACCAAACAAGCACCAATTGCGTTATCTGAGGCATCGGCGTATAGTATCATGGGCTGAGAAATATCTGGATGTCCAAGCAGTGAGATGGTGGGTTAGGGCATTTTTTCGATACTCAAAGGATCTCTGGCAGTCTTCTGTCCATTTGAAGCGTGCATACTTGCGGGTAAGGGCTATCAAAGGCTCTGCTGCTCTGGAGAAATGGATGATGTGGCGTCTATAGTACCCTATTGTACCAATAGAGGAGCGTGTTTGTCTCACCGTCGTGGGGCTAGGCATTTCTCTTTTGGCTTTAACTTTCTATTCATGAGGTCTGCCGCCATGTCTATTGATGACAAAGCCTAAATATTTTGTTTCTGTCTTTAGAAACTCACACTTCGACAGTTTTAACTTTATTTGGTGATGCCTGAGTCTATCAAACACTGTTTCAACCTTGCGGAGGTGGTCTTCCATCGTGCCTGCGGTATGTATCAGGATATCGTCTATGTATGCCAGGGCAAATGGATGTAGACCCTTTAACACTTCATCCATGAGTGACATATATGTTGCTGGAGATCCTTTTAGACCAAATGGCATAACATTCCAAAAAAAAGCTTCCCATATGTGAACAGAATGTGGATTTCTGTTTTGCCTCAGGTGTCATGGGGATGCACCAAAAGCCTGACCTTGCATCAAGTATGGTAAAGTATGTAGACTTTCCTAACGTCGCAAGTAGATCGTCTATCCTGGGGAGGGGGTAGGAAATGACTTTTGTGATTTTGTTAAGGGAAAGCGACTGGAGCCGTCTTTCTTTGTTACGATCACTATGGGTGAGGACCATTGGGAACGGGATCTTTCGATGATTCCTGCCTGTAGCATTTCATTTATAGACCTTTCCACGAGTTCTCTGTTTTTCAAGGGCGTATGATAGGGTTTCATATGTATTGGCTCCTCTGTGGTTGTTTGAATGTCCATTTTGACAGTGTTAGTTCTGCCTAATTCCATGTCATTGAGTGCGAATACATCCTGGTGCTTTTCTACAAACGTTTTCAAACGTTGCTTATTATCTTCTGTGGCTTTCAGGGTTGCAAGTAACTGAGCTATTCTCTCTCTGTATTTATGATCTGCTATGATATCTCTGGTCTGTCTTGATGCCTCCGTTTCATTCCCATAATTTTGGGACATTTTTTCTTGCATCTTGTGAAAATCTCTGCTCCTGGTATGTGGCTTTCTTTTGCGTAGTTCTTTGCCGTTCATTGGGCTGTGCTTGGTACTGTCTCCTCTGCCATGTACTGTGTGCATTTCCATTTGTCACTGCATTTACTGTATATTCATTTCTTATTATATTTCTGGGGTAGTCGTTGTTGTGCCATTTTTTCTGATTATTTCTGTCGTAACTGCGCTTATCTGCGTACGTTACTGTATTTCTTCTGTTTGTGCTATAGGGCTGTCTTCTTTCCCTGGGCGAAAATTTTTCATTCTTTCTGTTTCCAACTTTGCTGCTGTAGTATCCTCCTGTGGTATAGTCATATAAGAATTCTTCCTTTTCTTCGGAAATTTCAATTGGTTTTGGGACTTTATCATATCCACCTGTTTTTGAGTTATATTGATACTCCATGTGGCATGTATCACTGTCTTGTCGCTTTGGATATCCTCCTGGCAAGACAATTTCTGTTTCTCTGTTACTCTGTGATATACAGCACTTCATCTTTTCTCTTGGTGTGCTGGGGCGCAAGAATGAGTAATTATAGTCATTTTCATACTGTGGCCTTTCTCTTCTTATGTATGGACTGGTTCGTTTCTGATATCTGGGTAGGGTATGCTGTGGTGTAACATAGCTGTGACTGATGTTGCTGCCTTTTTCTGCATAAGCCTTATAACTGTTTACTTTCCATGTACTATGGTTATTTGTACTGCGATTTCGTGCATTATGTCCAGTGGGAGTGGTTGAGACAATTTGTGGATGGTCTCTATTGGTTTTGGTTTGTCTTATTGTTGACGTATCCACTTGCGCTACAACTGTGCCTCTTTTTATAGTGGTAGTTTTTCCTGACATATTCAATATCATGATGGGGAAATCTCTGGACTTCGAGACTTCAGCGATTCCCTCTGTAATTTGCAACAATGGGTCATCAATAATGCTTTCTTCTGCTAGGGGCTGTACTTGAATTGATTGCCCTGGTGTTATGTACTCAGAATTTTTTACTCTGCCTTTTGCTATGACCAGGGAGTTTGGAGCCACCGTTATGGGAGCTGTAATCCTTACTAAAGACGCTATGTGGATATCGTCCTGGAGATCTATGTATGTATTGTTGACTTTGATTTTCTGGAGGTCATAGTATATTCGAACTTTGTGTTTGTTAAAAAAATCTCTCCCTAGGATAAAATTTCTAGACATGTCCTTTCTAATAATAAATGGGTGTTCAAAATTTGTTTTCGCCTAAGGAAAAATTTTAGCCATGCTGTCCCAACTGAATTTAGTCTTTGTCCCGTGACTGAAGCTAGGTGTGTTTTGGACGGTTGAAATCGTACTAAGTGTTGGATCCTCTTGAACAGCTGGAACCTAATAAGGCTGATGGATGCTCCTGTATCTACCAGTGCCCTATATTGTTGGCCCTGTATAGACATGATGCAGGAACAGGGGTCCGGATGTATTTTAGTTCCATCATGCAACATTTCTTCATATTGTATTTTACTGGATGGGCCCACTTGACAATTTATGTTCTGTGTTGTTTCTTTTGTTTTGGACCAGTTTCTGTGATTGTTGCCCTCACTAACGGTCCTGTTTAGTGAGTGGCGCGGCCGTTTCCCTGACGCATGAGGGGTTGAGGTGCGCCTCTGGTATATACGTGGGGGTGGTGCGGGTTGTTGTGGTTGGTAACCTCCTCTTCTGAATGGTGCATGATTGTAATTTGCTCTACAGGACTTGTAACCATGTCCGAGCCTACCGCATGTAAAGCATCCGTTTGTATTGACATTATTGACGTCGTTTTGCCTCTGTGTGGGGGGTCTATAATTGCGGGGGTGTCTATCATCACGTTGTCGTGGGCGAGTCCATTGCCTCCTGGTATGGTCAACTTCCATGGGCTCATGCTCATCATAGTCCCTATATTCTGGTCGGGGTTCCCTACCTGCTCTTTGTTGGAACCTTCGGTGAAGATTTTCCTCCTGTATTGCTGCTTGGATTGTTTCAGCAATAGTCTTGGTGTCTTTTCTAATAAGATGCCTTCTGATATTTTCCGCTCTAAGGCCATCGGCAAATATCCCCACTAACTGTATTTCTACATCAGGTGTGTGGGTAGGGATTTCTCCCGCAAAACGCCTCTTCTGCCATATTGAGGAATCGATCTCCAAAAAGTTGTACCGATTCATCTCTTTTCCTGTTTCATGCTTCTAAGGAGTGACCAAGCATGCATTTTGTCTATGATTTCCCCATATCTCTGGGTGAGCTCTTTTTTTAGGGACTCGTAGGTTTCTGTGGGGTACTGCTGGGACCTCCTTCTTAAAAAATCAGTCACGTACGAATCAGAACCTAACAGAGCGATTTTCTTTTTTCTCTTCATCCGTTGTTGCCTCTGCTAGTGCCGCAAATTTTTCCATGTCGGACAACCATCTTCTGAATTTTTTCTTGTTGCCATCGAACGGCTGAACAATGGATCTAACCTGTGTGAATTTCGCGTAGTTGTCATTTTTTCTGTAGGGTTTCAGTAATTTGCCGTAGCGCTATTATTGTTGGTCCTTCCATATTTTGTCTGTCCTGGGGCTGCAGTGGTTGTGTATTTACGGGTTCGTTCTGTGGTTGTTGTTGTTGTTGTTCCACACCCAGCTGTTGAAAATTTTGTAGTAAATCGTCCATGGTCTATGATCGCTAGTTATTCGCTTTATCAAAGAGAAGTGGTCACGGGCACCATATAACCAACATGTAACCGGGGCATGTGTTCCTTAGGACTGGAACGGCACCATATTACATTCATGTGGCAGTGCCGGTATATGCAGTATTTTCAATTTACTTTACAGAGAGCAGATGTTTAACTAGCCTAACCACCAGAGATTTAGATTTCTCTCTTACGTTTGTTTTACCAGGTTCGATTTTCTTCTCTTAGGTGTTGATGTAGCGAATTTAATTGAAATAGACAGATTTCTTATCTAGATCTCAAAACTGTAGTAATTCACCTTCTCAACAGCGTTCGATTTCATGCAAAACTTTTAATATCTTTCAGCATGAAACTTAAAATTTCAACAAAGTCTGGAATTTAGAACATTTTTACAATAATAAGCATAATAAAGTTTTATCATCTCATCAGATGCTTTCATCGATGCAAAAATCCCTTTTTGCATCTTTGTCTCGTAGGCCTACTCAATTGTCAAATATGGCGAACCTTCTCATTCCTCCGTGTTCCTTCCTTTAAGTTACAGTCTTATTTTAGGTTCGACTACATTTACCCATCTCCTCAGATTTGTCCTTGATTTCTTTATTGTCATAAGCATTCCTGGAGTTAAATGCTTTCCAACACAAGAATAGTCTACTCTACCTGATTTGAGGTGTAAGACATTGTTTTTTCAAATTGACTCAAATCCTCGAGCCTAGTTCTGCTGCGACTAGGGTTGGGAGCTCTATTCAGAATACATGTTTAACTATTGTCACTACTTACGCCAGTGAGAAAATATATAACACTCAATGTCCTGAATTACACATTTTATAATAAATGTTGTAGTTCTATTCCTCAAAACTAAGAAATATGTAGAGCTAGATCAGATACGACCTCTTGAGTTGCGCTCTTTCATTCTACTCAATTGTCAAAATGGCGTCCTGTTCCACTTTCCCCGGGGTAAATCTGAGCTATCCGATTGGTCAGGGGAGATCACCCAATTATTAGAAATAGCGTGTGGAAGCGACTCTTTGTCCTAAATATGTGACACTATTTATTATTTTCTGTTTCTCATAAAATATAAAATTATAGGGTGGTCTGTGCTTCCTCTGTCTCGTAAGAATATAGTCTGTTTCCAAAGGAACAACTATGTACACGGCCACAACACAGTTACGTTGTACTAGCAAAACTCAGCTGAGCTGCTGGCTAGACTATGGCGTCCCACTGGTAATATATAATATCCATGGAAGTCACACTTCTACATTAACGATCTGTGTATATGGACAGTCTTCAACAAAATGGCACGTGCCTCTACTTTTTTTCTATAATATGAACGCTTTCGTCCAATCAGCGGACTTCCCCTCTACCGTTCAAATATTTAAACTACAATGTCCAATTTAGGTCCAGTTTCTGTCTAGTGTGTAATATATTTATGTCGGTCTGTCCGTCCTAACTTGGTTTTTCCCAAAATTACACTTGGTTTTAGACGAAACTACAAAAAAACTACACAATTTTTCCCCCACTTACTTATACGATTTCTATGCAAAGTTATTTTTAGCTTCTACCCTCCTTTTTTGCCCCTTGTCCACATACAGTTTGTTTTTCTGCGTTAGGCTCAAGGACGCGTCAAAAGTGATTTTTGTGAGAAGTATGCACAAATAACTGTCGGCTAGTCTGTATTGAACAATACAGTCTTTCGTCAATATCTTCCGTGTTATCTGTCCGTCTGTGTAATTAAAAGTATATTATTTCTCAGGTAAAGATGGGCTATCAAACTAGCTAGTTTTTATTCTCCTAAACTTATTATTAAGAAAAAACCTACTTTTTTCAAGGTTAGTTTTGAAATTTGTTTTTGTACCTTCGTTCACGGCGTTTGCCGCTATATTCAAACTAAAACGACTATTTACCGTAGAACGTCCAAGATACGTCTGTTTCTGACAAGAGCTAAGGTCGTTTTTCGTCCAATTCCTTACATTGTGTCAACTAGTGGCGTAATTTTTTCTTTAAAAACTACAAATTGCGTCTTCTAGACTTTAGATTCAAACACATGTTTAGACCGTCGCATTTTTTTCTTTTATCTCCGTTTTTACCCCGTCTAAAAGGATAGGCCGTTAGTCTGCATGTTATAACTAGTTAGTTTTCAATGGCGTTAGAAAACGCTGGCGTGGGCGAGAATGTATCAGCGTATCTTACCTATATTTTTATCCCTACATGTTATTTTACCTGTTATCTTTATAATTGGAGAAATTTTAACGTTGCATCACTGTAATTTCACCACAATAGGCATAACGGGGAATCGAACCCAGATCGGCAACACGGCGTCGCTGCGGGAGTGAATCTTTATTTTTTTTATTTAGAACTAATTCAGAACATTCTCTCACCGTAACCTTGTTTACCAGCTTTGTTTATTAAAGAAGGCTAACTCTGCTAAATACACGTAAGTGATGATTTAAGTCTAACAGAACCATCCTGAGCAACTACTTGTTCGGACGGTGACACTGAGAGACATGAAACTTACAACAGCCTGTTAAGGACACCGAGTTTGTTCGGGTATGAAATGTTTTTCAGTGTTGTCCTATTACTATATGGGAGTTAAGATGTATGGCGTCAGCCTCGAATTCTAGAGGTACGGGGTTTGATTCCCCTGAAGGAATATAATTAATCGAAAATGTTTTTTTCAGAACCAGTGGTCCTAATGATGTCATACTCCCCCTAGGTCTCATGGGTGATCGGATGCCTAACCTTCTCGGATAAGGACGAAAAATTAGGAGGTCCCGTGTGCAAGTTGTGAACGTTAAAAATCCAACGGCAGTTGGAAATCGTAAAGAGTAAGCCTTAAGGCCGCTACCCTGGCAAAATTTAAAAATTAGAAACTACCATCCTTGAATATTTATAGAATGTGTGATTCCTATATACACACATTGGGATTCTCGCCGGTGCCACGGGGTTCGTGCACTGTGCTGATATCCTCCTTGTTTGATCTATTGGAGGAGATCAGAGCACTGATGGAGTTGTCCTTGTGCAATGAAGATAGTCCTAATAACCAAACCAAACCAAACCTATTACATAGCTCTGACACACAGAGAACCACAAAAACAACCACCAGAAAGACAAAGACTTTCATGAATGGGTGCTTGTATAACATAGAATTGAAATGGTATTGATAAGACCTCCAACGGTATGAACCAGGCAGGTGCCAGTGGAACTAGAGACGAGAAGAGCACGCCGGCTGCGGATATGATACGCACTGAGCAAACGGTAGCAACACAAGACAATGTTTGTTGTGGAATACCCAGAGTAAGACAGATAAAGGTAAACCACACACACACACACACACAAACAAACATACAATGAAGAAAACTGAAGACATAAATGAAAGAGATAAAAAAAGACATGGGTAGGTCTTAAAGACATGGCACCTGACAGAAACACCTAACATGAATTTATTGAAGGTCAATCCTCTTTAAGGAGATTTAGGTGATGGCCGATAGAAAACCAACACCTGCTGGTTGGCATTTCCATTCCTCATTGCGTCGTTTACATTTACAGAAAACGTCAACATTTATTTTATAAACGCCCACTGACGTTCCAGATTATATTTTATTCATTCATATTTTATGGTTTGGCCGCTGTAGTTCATGTTAAGCGTCCCTTGACAGCTGCGTATGCTTAAATGAACTTTAGAATATTTAACCATTTGGTATTACCTGTCACCCACGGGACATACGTAAGGATGATTTATACATTGCATTTTGAATCTTTTCATTGAGGCTTCGTAAATTCTGCAATCATTCTTATTTTTATATTCCTTTCTTTCTTTTACGTTATCGACCTACTCAGTTTTTTTTTCCGGGGGAAGAAAGAAATATGCAGAAGTTCGAAAAAAAGTTCAAATTATCATTTATTGTTAATATTGCCATATAAGTAAATACGTAGTGTTGTGCAGATTCTGTAATTTCCCGCACAGTTTGTCCACACAATCGTACATAAATCTATAATTTCACGCGCAAAATATCTATAAAATCATGCGTAAATTGCCAATAGAGTCCTTTTTACGTTGTTCCCCTAAATGACTGTGACGTATAATGGAAATATAGCCTACAGTATCTGACAGTCTTTCGTGACCTCGTTGGCGTTCTATGATTCGTTAGCAAAGCCATGCATTGACAGCCTGCGTTTACTCATTCTTAATCCACGCCTCTTCTCCTTGAGACGTAAACAAACGAAGTTGTTTATCAACTTCCGCGACCTGCCAGTCATAACAGGGAGCGAACCACGTTTGTTTACCTGAGTTTCTCACGCGAGCTGATCTGTCAATCATCGGATATCAGACAGACAGTGAGTGAATAACACCGGACCTTTCGAACTGAGACGCTCGGGCAGAAATATCTTCCCGAGGACCAGTTGATGTTCATACACTCAGGGGGAGTTAACGCTTTGATCTCCAGAAGCAGGCTAAATCTCGGAAGAAACCCGTTACACGGTTCCAAGTCGCTGTTGTCGAGTAGCAACGCCGACAGAGTGACCGTGGAAACCTTTTATCTTGGTAACGGAGGTTTCTGATTTCTGCTATGCGCAAGAGTGTGAAAATTAACATCCTATAGAGATCATAATAACATGATGAAATATAAACTGGTGCTTCCCAAACCAGATATCAGTTGTCGCTCAGAATTTTTCGGATAGTCTTAACACGTAGTCTAGAACCATTGTGGAAGATGTGTTAATAGCATTTCGTGGGGATTTCATTCGGATTTTCTGGTAATATAAATTTGTGCTTAAGCTTACAGTGTTAAACACTATGATTTTCTAGCAGTAAGACCAGTAAAATAATAACGCGTAGATATTTTTTTACCAGTTGTTCAGTTTAATGTTAATTTTACCACCTGCTTCCTCACACAAGAAGAGAGGGTTTAGTGACTAATTAATACACTAGGCGCGACTGATAAATGACAGAAAAGAATTCACGTTATTTCATTTTGTGTAGTTATTATAAGTGACTATTATTTAATACCATACGATAACAAACAGCCGCCGACAATCTAATAGCTATTAACGACAGGCGATATTTTTTAAGTGCGCGTATGGATAATTGAATAATAATTGACATTGTAAGGTGATCGTTAACGCGCGCGCAGAGGGGCGGGAAGGGTGCATACCTTCGTCCTACCTGAAAGTAAAGAGCGGGAGAAAAGCTGACTGTATAGTTGTAAATTAAGTCACCGTGTGCCTTTTAAATTTGATCAAAACTGACGGAGTGGAAAAGAGATCATCTCGTCCCCGTCCGTGTATATATAGAATAGTAGCATTGTTTTTCATAAATGTCCCGTTTATTTCTAGCAGACCTAATCAAGGGCGGCCAGCAGTCTATTTTGGTCCTTTTCCTTCATTTACTGATTGGATTAATGTTGTCTTTCTTCTTGGCTTACGCGTCCCCAAGTTCATTTGTGAACAGGATTGGCCAAAGAGGCAATTGACATTTTAAATGTTAAATTTAACTGGATTTGCATATCCCAGAAATAATTTGTTAAATTTTATCAGCCCACAGGGTTGTGAAAATAATCTCACTTCTGACTTTTGATAGTCGTATTAGTGGATTTATCCAGAAAGTTATGATATTTCAAAAACGGCACTCACCACAGAGCCAGCCGATAGGATTTACCATTATCATCATTTATCATAAGTAACTGTTCTTAGCAACCAGATGTTTCCAAATACTGGAAGTATTTTCTACTGTTTACTGTGAACACAAAATAGCGGTTTCTACATTAACCATTCGAGGTGACATTTGTACATCCAGGAATACACCACCAAATTTGGCGCCCCCCTCATAAAATCTTATTTGTTATAGAGGATAAACTGCGGCCAACTTGGATAATACCCCTGACATTCTGTATATTCAGGATTCAGTGTAATTCCTAAAGGATATCACCAAGAATAGGGTAAGCGCGATTGAGTGGCCACTGTATAACAGAGAGAGAGAGAGTATGACAGAGAGAGTGAATATTTTCTTTGTTACAGGAAAATTGTATCGTCTTTGATAATGCTTAAACTTGTTTACTTTATTGGGTAGTATATATATATATATATATATATATATAATATATATATATATATATATATATTATATATATATATATATATATATATATATATATATATATATTAAGAAGTTTCTTCTTTACTGTCTATACTGTAACATAGTGCAAACCTTTGACCTTTGGGGTTATTAACTTGTTGGGTTCTTTTTTTCTCAAAAACTCAATAAGGGGAGGGCACATGTATTCTGTTATTTTCCTATGTGAAATTCTGATTTTACTTGATCGTTCTTTAGATATTCGATGTTGTCAAGTTTAATGATAATAAACAACAAAGAAAACTTAACTGTGTGTGTTGGTCAGACCCATACCCAATTAACCATAGTTTTCACGTCTGTGTGTCTTGTTGTCACGTAGTTGTGTATGTGTGTGTGTGTAGCTAAACTTATATTTCTAGGTATAGGGAAGGACAAGATTGTCTTGTACTAAAAGATAGTCGTATAGATAGGCTGGACTAAAGAAACTTCTCATTCCAGAGACAAATCTTCTTAAACTTTTCACGCGTGAAATCTATTTATCACACCTTTATCTCTCACGTACTTATCACCATCCACTCAACTCAGGCGGGACCACAAATATCTTTCAAACCTATCTAAATTTACGACAATGACACACGCTTGTTCCAGTATGTGCGCACAACAAAAAATAATCCTCGTAGCGGGTTCACATCACCCAAAGCATAAATGAGAACGGGCAAAGCATAATTAACGCATTACAAGCACATTAATTAGTGTAAATTAATTAAAATCATTGACGCGGAAAAAAGAACGTGACAGAAATGAAAATCACGAGGAAGACATGGAAATAACTTGAGCTGATGGCAGGTGACAGGAGGACTTGGCGTGTGTTTGTTTTTTTAAGACATATGCTCCTGTCGCGGATTGTCTCCCTTGCTCTGCAGTAGTGGTCCATTAATGGCCAACTTTAAGCGACGGATGAATTTGTTTTCTTCAAAAAGGTATCAACCCTCGCTTAAGATTACTCTTCATATCATTATAACCCTCCACTCCCAAAGAAGCGTAGGCCTTCAACAAACACATGCCAAGTCCTCCTGTCACGTGCCATCATCTCAAGTTCTTTCCACGTTCTCCACATCATTTTCACCTCTGTTTCCAGATCTCTTCTCCATGTGCTTCTTGGTCTACCTCTGCCTCTCTTGCCCTGGGGGTTCCAGAACAAGACTGCCTTGTAATGCTATCAACAGGTTTCCTCAGTGTGTGTCCTATCCATCGCCATCGTCTTCTTCTCATCTCTTGCTCCACTGGCACTTGTCCAGTTCTTGTCCTGAGTTCCACGTTGGTAACCTTGTCATACCATTTTAATCCCTCTATTCTACACAAGCACCCATTTATGAAAATCTGTAGCTTTTTGGATGTTGTCTGTGTTGTTCTCCATGTCTCAGAGCCATACAATAGGACTGACTTCACATTTGAGTTGAAGATTCTTATTTTTGTGTTGCATCCGATTTCTCCTGATCTCCATATATGTCCCAATGCAATGAAACCTCTTCATGCTTTTTGTATTCTTAGTTTGATATCACTGTTTGTCCCTCCAACTTTGTCTATATTGCTGCCAAGATATGTGTACGATTCTACATCTTGTATTGGTGTTTCTTCAAGTTCAACCCTGTTATCATTACCTGCATTTATTCTCATTATTTTTGTCTTTTCCCTGTGTATTTTCAGACCCAATTGCTGTGACCTCTCATGGAGTGTTTTCAATTTGTCCTGCATCTGATTACAGTTATGGGACAGAAGAGCCAAGTCATCAGCAAAATCCAGATCATCCAACTGCTTAGCCAGAAACCACTGGATTTCCCCCCCCCCCCCCTTCCCTCCCCCCCAACCCAGAAAAGTAAAATAAAACCACCGAAATAAAATATAAAATAGGGAAGGTGTGTACAAACTGAAGCGCTTAGCTTCATATTTAATTGACTTTCATTTGTGGTGGGTACGTAATAATAATAGCTCCTTCAGTAATAACTGATGAGAATGCACCCCTGAAGTGACAGCTCTCAGGTGCTTTTTTTTCCTGGTGTTTCTTTCGACCTTTCCATTTATCTTTTGCTTGTTATGAGAGTTTTTTTTCCCGCCCAATCTGAGGTGGCACCGTAGAGAGCATCGCCACTTGGTGCGACTGGTAGCGTCAACCTCCCATCCTTCATCCTCTTTATGTCTAGTGCCCTCATGTCTCTCTTACACACATCTTTGAACCTCAGCTACGGTCGCCCAACTGTTCTTTTGCTATCTGCCAGTTATCCGTTGAAGATATCTTTCGGGATGCGAACATCTTCCATGCGGCGGACATGGCCAAGATAGCGCTGCGCTGTCTAAGCCGTGTCTACATACTTTCAAGGCCAGCACATGACAGAATCTCGACATTTGTCACTTTGTCCTTACACGACATACCAAGAATGGGGCGTAGACACCGTACATGGAAGGTATTGAGCCTTCTTTCTTGCTTAGCATAGGTTGCCCATGTCTTCTGCCATATAGCCGTGTGCTGGCTACGCAAGCATTATATACGCAGCTTTGGCCTTCAATGCAATCAAATGTCACTCAAAATGACATTACTTTGTCTTTGTTTTGGGGTTATTTCAGAGAGCTCTCTACAAGTGTGAGAACCATTGTATAAAACTGCCAATTACTTTCACTCATAGGTACAAAGTGAAATTTCCCATTCACAGATGAGCTACACCGAATTATGCATTTGTTTTGTCTGTCACTGGTGGCTTGAAAGATAGCTCTTAAACTCAGGGTCAACTATTGTGAACCTACGTTGTAGTTTTGTAAAAAATTTAATGTGAGAAATAATACTGCACGTTTTCGTGGTGCGTTATAACTTATCTTTGTGATTTATTATATTAAACTGTATATTATATGAAGGCAATGCTGCAAATGGAGCATGCAGCGATGTTGCATTGTTCATTATTTAACTACTATCAACAACCCGTCAAAATTGGCAGGTTTTTAATTATAGTGTGTTGTTTCTGTTACATGTATTACAGACGGTACTATCACTACTGTGATCATTTCAATGCAGACGACCGCAGTGAAAATTATATAGATGTATTAAATATGAAGACATGAGTAACCCAACCTAAATTACATGTGGAGCAGTGATAATGATCTAATGGACCGTAAATTGACTAAATAACTAACATTTCTTGTATGACAACATGTTCGTGCATCTTTTAAAATCTTGCCCTGGTCGACTTACCGCCTCTGAGAAGCTTTGGTAGACTTTCTGCTTCTGAGAACAACGTTTGGAGTTTGACGAAACTCCAGTTCCAGGTACTATTTATCAATCGTGTTGTTGGCGTCTTTCCATAATCAAACTGTTCATGCACACCTTCATTTGCGCACTTTTTTCTATTTTCGCGAGAGGTACATATAAGGGGAAACAATACAATTATTGTCTAACTTTCAACCGCATTTGCACCCTCTTAGCTGTGGTTAAAAGTTAATGCCCTCCCTTGAAAATAGAAAAAAAAGTGGGCAAATGACGGTGTGCAAAAGGTGACTGACCAACCGACCGTCCGACCGACCGACGAAGTACTTACTGCGAGAATTATGTATTTTGATTAGGTAATGTTCACCTATAGCGCCACCGATGTCCTATTGTAAATTTTCGTTTACTTTGTACATCGACTTTAAGGGTAGACAGGAGCGTGACGCTGCCAGATTTCGATTTCGAAACCCAGTAACTTCTCCTCGACAGGAGAGAGCTCTAACCGATTAAAGAATCGCGACCGCTCTATGTGTGAATACTCTAACGGTACATTGTTTTCATTTCTTTACTCACTGTAGACGTCTTTAATACACTCTCACCATATTTCTTTCTTATTATGCTTCTATTGCCTTCTTTAGTTTTAAGGCCACTGTTTATTCACACATTCTTTTAATGGCTAGGACTACATTTTTTTTTTCTAATGCCATGATTTGCTGTCGTGAACATGTGCCAAATCTCTTCACATTTCTAGGTCAACGGCTTTTCTTTCTCTACGTTACTTAGTTGTTTTATTTCTTTTTATTTATTTATTTATTTACGTCACTTATAATTTCATTCTTATGACTCTTCCAAACAATGAAATTTAGTAACTGTGATAATCTTTATTGCAGAAGAATTAAAACAAAATAAAAGTTCTCATTTCATATTTTTATTATTATTATTGTTATTATTTTTATGAGTTCTCAAATCTCGGATTAAACAGTTTTAGTCTACATGTCCGTTGATCGCAGATTTATGTCATCCATTTCGGGTTTTAAAATTATCTTCGATTTCTAAAAAAAAAAATCATATACACACACACATACATACATGCACACATTGTTAAGTCAATATGTATTCTCATTTTCGACTTGTAAAATAAAAATAATCCAGCTGTTTTCAAACGTCACAGATGAAAGGTAAAGAAAATGCTAATTAACGGACCAGGTGCTTTCTGCATTAGCAGATCAAAGCAAAGCGATATCGCTTGAAGCAGTAATCTTACAATTTACAAATTCAACGGCATTTAATCTTGTTTCTCTTGGGACTAGCTAAAAATCCTAGAGAAATTAAATATTTATGCCGTCCAACTTCAGAAGAACAATTTTTATTACAGACTTTGAGATCCCAACAGCTTTCCTCTGGTCAGTAGACCTCAAGCGAGTCAGTATAACAAAGCCGCACTCGATGATTTTACATTTCTGCATTAATTTGCGTGGACAAAGCAGTTGGAGAATTCTTAGATTATTGTTTAAGTACACATTCTTAAAATAAAACAATTTTCTTTGAAGAAATATATATATATATATATATATATATATATATATATATATATATATATATATATATATATATATATATATATATATATATATATATATATATATATATATATATATATATATATATATATATAGGACGCAAGGGAAATGGAACATTATTATTCACAACTAGTCTAATAAAAATGTGTTATAACACAAAAGCAGTTGGCAATGGCATGATTTCTTTTGCCGTGAGTGATTATTATCATCCTACTACCTGTTGTTTTGGCGCTATGAAAGTCGAGTCATTGTTACATGTTTTCATACATCAACATCCATAATCATATTTTGAAAAATGTGGAATTTTTTTTTGATTGGTGAATAAATCAAATAACAGCTGTAACACTATGCTAACATGTTAGATAAGTAAAATGTGACGAAACGCTTGGGTTTATTTATCACACGTAAACATTTAAGATGTTTGGGGAATCATGAGGGATGCGACAGACTATCCCATTTTACCCCCAGTATCTTAGGTACATTGTTACTAAAAGTGTTTTTTTTTTCTGAATACACTTTACATTAGAAATCTTTAAATACCTACAAGTGTTAGAATAACACAGCGCATCCAGGACATGTTATCAATTAATGTTGATCTCATTTGATTGCATATTCAATATTTTATTTTCTTGTCCCTCTTTATTTTTAATCTTATCTATATGGAACTGTGTTTCTACAACTTATCTGCCCTGTGCAGTTCCCAAAGGGAGGGGTCTCTGATGAAACTAAGAAAGAATAAGTTCACTGCTCCTTCATCATGTCGTATTGTCCAACTTCTCCTTCTGCCATGTCCCATTTCGCCTGATACTGTCCTCTTTTACCCCACTTTGGCATGTTGTCACGGTTTGCCTCCCCTTAGCTCTGCAGTAGTGGTCAAACAGTGGCCAAAACTCAAGAGTAACTAATGTGGGTCTTCAAATGTGTCTACCTTCGCATAAGATTACTCTTAACAGAGTTGTAGATAGAAGGATAACGATGCTTCTACCTCAATGTAGTGTTAACAAGATATTTAGAAATCGAGAACAATGCTGCTTTGGCTGAGCACATTAACTCTAGTATTTGCCGTCAACTTTTGTGAAGGATTATATAATCTTATAATTTATTTGCTCGTTCAAGCCCACAGCTGAGTTAATTCAGCGAATTTCCTCTAATTACTATTTAGCTCTCTTTACGTGTATTTAAGAAATTGTCTAAGACATACGGATGTAGTACATTCAAAATGATGTAGTCAACTTTAGATTTGTCTATATACAAGTAACAAATTGAATAATCTATTAGGTCTTAACAGTTAAAAAATGAATAGTTGTTTAGAAAAAAGTATTCATTGCAGTGTGATGTTATGGTTTTCGAAAATGGACAGTTCATTTTGCAGCTTTTAAGCATTACTTAGCTGCCATTAGTTGTTGCTGCTCCCGCTGATGTTTTGCTTCTTTGCAGAAAGGTGACTGGGTCGCTGGCGTCCCTGGTCTAGATTTAAGAGTTGCAGCACGTTCCAAGTAGAATCAGAGAGCAACTGCAAACCTAGTCTCGCGTCTCTAAGACCCGTATGGTGATGGTGTCAAGTGTCGACTTCAGGCCACTTAAACCCTCACTTGTTCCAGAAATAGTACCCTCAACTGGTACCACCAACTAGCATGGCAAAAGTAGAGAAAAGAATACCATCTGAGAATTGAGTTCCGCGAAACATTCTTGTGTGCCCCCGTTTTTTTAATATCACCATCCCATCTATCTCAGAACTTTTACTCTTGTTGAGAATTAATCTTAGTCTCAGTGGGTGAAAAACTAACTATCTTTACATTTAAAATGAATAGTTTTATATTTAACGTTAGTTGAAAATGTTAACAATATAGATTGAATATGTTTACATTTAAATCGGTTGAAAAGGTTGTACTCCATGAGGAGTATGAAAAGATAAAGTGTTGAGGTTACTTCTTGGTGTGATTTTTCTCGCGACAACTTATTAATAACACCGGATTTTGGTCACACCATGTCGTACTTCAACTGAATGCAAGAGACAGGAATATAGTTCCTATGTGATGAGTAGCTAGGCAATGACGTAAAAAGGGGAGTTGGATGTGTGACGCCATAGCGCAGAGCTGTGTTTTTCTATGTGGCTTGTGTGTCAGCCATTGTGGTATTTATTAAAGGAATGTGCAAGAGAATATGGTAAGCAATATATGCTTTCAATTATAGGCAGCATTCAGTGCCAGGATTAAAAATGAAGTTAATGCGGGATAATAATTCCCATGAGAAAAGAAATACGTTCTAAGGAATATGTATAAACATTGGTTATGCCGGGACGCCACATTCCCTGAAGGAAATGGATTAATAAAAATGAACATTTGATGTAACGGGACGCTAAATACCCCGATGATTTTGGAAAAGATGGAATGAAATTATATAGAGGTATATTAAGAAGTTGAAGAATAATTTAAGAAAGTCGAACTTAGAGAAAGCAAGACTGAAATGGAGGTGGAGCATACATACCATTACTGTAATTGTGATGTTGAGAGTATGTACTTACTGTTTATTAAAATTTCGCAAAATCGTCTAAGCCAAGACGTTTCTCCAGTTAATACAAGTTCGTTCCAGCAGTTGTCAACGTTATTCAGTATTTGAATATTTTGAATGGAGAAAGGTTCAGAAACGAAGGGTGGTTACCACAATATTTTACATTGCAGACCAAATCAAATGTAAGGAAAACCAAGTCAAAATATATGAATTATCAAATCTTTTTTTTACCAACAATGAACCCTAGACCGAGCAAGAATTCGGGCAAATTCTCTGTCCCTTAAAATAAGATGACAGGATATCACCTTGTCTTACACAAGTGATGGTCCTGAACTCTTCTGATTTATGGTTTGCTGTCCTCACATAATTTCTGAAAGACTTGTAGAAGCTCTGTATAGCATGAATCAGAGGTGCTGGAATGTTCTTCCTGCCAAACAGTCCCAGAGTTTGCTCCAGGGGACCCTGTCAAACGCCTTTTCCAGATCTATGAAACAAAGATGGATTTCACTCTTATAATCAAGGGCCTTTTCACTCAGCTGTCTGAGTGTGAAGATTAGGTATTGAGTACTTCGGTTTGCTCGGAATCCGCACTCGACCTCATCCAATTGTGGCTCAGCTAGGCGTCGGAGTCCCTGCTCTAGGATTCTAGAGTAAATTTTACCAGGGACACTGAGAAGGGATATGCCTCTATGGTTTCCACACTGTCGATTGTCACCCTTTTTGAAAATTGGTGTTATGATGCCAATCTCCCAATCCTTTGGTATGGTCTTGTTGCTTCACGCTGCTTGTAGGACCCTTAAGAGTAATAGGTCGCATGATGCTCCCATGTACTTAACCATTTCTGGTGTTATACCATCATGCCACGCTGCTTTGCCAATCTTGATTTTCTCCAGTGCTGCCTTCAGTTCTTCCATCTTTATGTCATCTTCACCATCATTGGTTTTCTCTTCTGTGCTAGTGGTTATCATTTCTGATGCTCTACCTTGCTCACCATCAAGGAGTTCTGAGAAATATTTTTTCCATCTTTCCATTACTTCCTTCGGGGCAGTAAGCAATTTGCCTTGCTTGTCCTTTATAAATTTAAGAGGGCATTGTTTTTCCTTCCTCATGTTCTTTAGGGTCTTATAGAACAATTTCTGGTTTTCTTGCGCATCCTTTTCTAGCTTTTCTCCAAATTCTTCCCAGGACTTCTGTTTTGCTGCTAGCACCTTGTTCTTTGCTTCTGTTCTGAGTATCACATATTCTCTATATTTCTCCATTTGTCCTGTTGTGTTTTTAGCTCCTAAGTATTTTTTCCATGCCATTTTCTTCTCTTTTATTTTCTCTTTGACTTCCTCTGTCCACCAAGGTGTCCTTTAATAATCGAAGATAACCCCCCAGAAGCAGTAACGATTTTTACAGACTCACTGTCATCACTACAAGCACTGCAACACCCAGGTAAGTGTAGCCGGCCAGACATAAAGGAAGAAATTCTAGCATTTATTACATCACTAGGAAACAGAGGATGAAGGGTGAGGCTAGTTTGGGTTCCAGCACACATAGGTATAGCTGGTAACGAGATGGCAGACTAGTCTGCCAAAATGGAAGAATAAGTAAAAACAACATAAGTGCACGACTTAGAATATCGGACATTAAGCGCCAAGTGAAGCTAACTATAAACGAGGAATGGAAAACAACATGGAAGGACAGCAGTAAAGGAAGACACGCATTCAAACTTCTAAAAGAACCAACAAGGACATGCCAGGTTAGAGAAGAATTAAAGGTACCATCAAACAAAAAGCTGTGGCGTCTCCGTCTCGGTGCAGCGTACTTTGTGATAGGGGAACCACAATGCCAAGAATGTCAGGAAGAAAATGACATAGACCACTACCTGATCCACTGTAAAAGGTATGAACAACAAAGGCTTGAATTAAAAACCTACTATAGAAATCACAATATAGACATGACAGGAGATACGGTTTTAAGTATAGATGCCCCAGCGGAAGCCCAATCAATACTTAAACGATATATACATAAAACAAAGGAAAACATATAAGGTTAGTAACAATGACAATATTAACAACAATAACAAAAATAATACTTCAGAAAAGACATTCAACCAAATAGAAATTAAGCAACAACAAAAAACTAACAAATCAATTTTTAAAAAAAACACAGAAAAATTAGCAAACTTATTAACTACACATAGAACAAGGAAAGACAACAAGGCTTAAAAAAAACAAAAAAAAACAACAACACCAACTCAAAAAGAACAAATACTAGACCTAATACAAATTAAAACCAAGTGCAAAAGACAATAGTTATCTATATACAATACAAAACTAAAAATAAATGACAAATTATATAAACTAAAACCAAGAACTGCAAAAGTCAAGCTAGTTAAATTTAATACAAAATTAGTAAATTAAATGACACTAAATACCCCAATTATAACCAATTTTCATGTTGAACAGGGTAGACCAAGATGGAACGAGAAGAGGCAATAATGGTCAGCTGTTAAGTGCCCGCTCTCCACCCATCACCTTTTCAAAACAACAACAGGCAAATCACTCTCGTCACCATTACTGAATTTCAAAAATACACAGCAAGGACAGAGTACTCATCACGCTCCTTTGCCATTCGCAAGTGTATGCAGCCTGCCAGACCCTTTGGGCAGTGTGTTTTCTGAGATTGAGGGTAAGAGTGATAAAATTGGAAATATATAAATAATATTATATTGCCTATGTACATTGAGTTGTGTGTAGATTCAAACAGTAATTTTTCTTGGAGGGAAACGCAAGTGTGTGCCTTAATTCCATTTTAAATCAACCACCAGTTTGTTTGGGGGGGAATTGGTTAAGGAGATATAAGAAGCCTTATTCTAACAAATGGATAGGGCAATACTGAAAGGAACAAGGAAGGATTGATGGAAACGATGTAAGAAGTTAGATGAATATAAACGTGTACATATATAGTGGACCTATCATATCTTACGGGAGCAGATCATGGACAGTGGATGAACTTTAGTGTTAGTAATAGTGATGTGATTTTTAGGACTAATCTACTTGAACTTTGTCATAGTCTTGATCTGTATAATCTGTCTCACTGATACGTTCTGACTGTCTGTCTGAATTCGCACCTGTGGTACGAACTGTTCTTTGGGCATATTACTAGCCAAGAACATCATTATGTTTTAGGTCATACCTTACCATACGTAATAGTCAGCAACGCAGAAGACTGGGTGTTACATGTGTATGTGTAATCAACGGTCATACACCTAGAGTACACCACAGATCAGATTCTGGAGACCCATAGGCTTGGGATTTTCCAGAACACTGCTTGCAGCATAAAGACATACGGTGAAGTCCACTCAACACACAATATAAGTGTAATTAAAACCAGACACGAATCATTTTACATGGTTGACCACAGTCAATACAGACCATAATGAACTTTTATTAAGTGAGATAGTTACATGTGATAGACAGAATCTTAAGTACAGTGACACCATTACAAATAAGTTTAGTCATTGACAGTGATCAGAAGATCTGTTTAGTTCCGATTAATTATATCCAAAGAAGTGGAGTCATATTACTCCAAGTTTTAAACTGTAAATGTGGGATTCTTGATATTCATATTGTACAAACTCACCATTTTCATTTATTTTCATCTCACTTTTTCTGTAAGAGAAAAGATAAATCATTTGTAACATAATAAATAAATTAATTGTATTTGAGCCTTGAGTAAATTTCTTACAGTTGAGTTTGAATTTACTTTAATTTTGTTTATTACCTAGACATACAATACACCACATAACACATATTCTCATAAATTGGTCATTAAGAGGGGACATTCTAGAAGCTGGTACTGCATATTACCATCTGGGACATCATTCTTTATCGTGTGACTATTGTCTAATACAACGATACACCCTTGGTCATTTCTGAGAAGGGGATGTTACTTGTAAGACCAGTACTCATCTCTGGCAGCTATACTGTGTATCCTCATCTACCATTATCTACTACAATAACCTCTCGCTAAAAGTCAATTGGCAACTTTTATGTGTTACTTAGCTGTCAGTGACGGTTCTGCTCCTTCTGACGTTTTGGTAATTGGTAGACTTGATCGCTGATCACGCTCGTCACTGGTCAAGGTTGTATGTCACAGCATGTTCCTAGAAGTGTCACGGAGTGTCTACGAAGTTGGTCCCGTGCCTTAAAGCCCCGTCTGATGATAGTATCTAGCTTCGACTACAGGCCACTTGTACCCTTCCTGTTCCAGAGATAGTACACTCAACTGGTTATTGTTATAAAGAATTGACATCATTGCACTCCGGGCAAACCCATAGGTGCTCAGTCTCCATCAGTATATGTCGAAGAGTGTGAATGACAACTGTTCCTGTAGCTCGTTAGTTGTAAACACAATGGATGCATCTTCTCATACGTCCATCTCTATTAGCCTTACGTTTGATACCAAATTCCAACAGTCTTAACCTTGATATTTCATCTATTGCAGTGTCATTCTCTAACAGTCGATCATTAATTGTTCTTAGTAAATCTCCCTTATCTATACCTCGTGTCCCCACTATTGGTGTTCTTGATACTAGTCTGTCAGCCCTTTCATTACCACATACCCCAGCATGACCAGGACAGTATACCCACACCAGCTCTTGTAGACTGGAAGCTTCTATGAATGTTTTCCATTCATGCCGCAACCAACCACTTGGAACCTTCCGAAGCATAGACTGAGAGTTTGACATAATGATGGCCTTTGTTAATGAAGTTTCAGTTATCCACCTTAAGGCTGCAGTAACAGCCTAGACCTCCATTCTCATGCTGGAAGTTGATATCTTGTAAGCCCCGCTATGTTCGGCGACGATTCTGCCCTATACCAGAGCAGAGAAGCCCCAACCGGATTTCTCACCACGGATTACAGACCCATCTGTATATACAATGGCATCATCATCCCCGGAATGATCAAGTATCAGTTGATTAATTTCCAATTCTGCTTTTCAATTCCCCCAATTTCTACACTCTCTGCTAAGACTGATGATGACCTGCTTGTAGTTAATTCAGTTCTCATCTGATAAACTCTACTCTTCCCCCTTGAATATTTTGTCGACTGTGGCCACCTGTTTATCGTTGTCTCTGCCTGTGCCATTCATGACATTCTTCTCTTTATTCTTACTCCCTTAATGGCAGCTATGTTACCATGCAGAGGGTGCCGTTTGTCTGTGGATACTCGCATGTAGGCTTTGCTTGGGCCATCGCATATCTGGATTTAATCGACAGCACTCCAAGCATATACCTCATTGTCACAATGGGGGTATCTCGCGTACAGCCCAAGATTATGCGCATCCGTTCATTCTGAATGCGTTCTAGTCGTTCACATTGTGTTACTGACAGTGTGAGTATTCCCAGCCCATACTCAATGACCGATATGACTAGCTGTTGATAAAGAAGAAATAGTAAATTCTGCTCTAGACGCGCCGCGGCCATTATTTTCAGGGCCGCTAGACCTCTCCTGCATTTCTGTGTGATTTTCTCAACTGTCGCATAGAGATTTATGATCAATAAATTTTCTATATTCTTTTCTTTTCTACCCGTGTCCTCTACTTTATTATCGCTCTTTCATCCTTTTCATGTTTTTCGCATTCGTTCGTTTGCGAAAAATATTTACTTTCCCATTCTGATACTTTCCCATTCTGACTTTACCGTTTTTTTCTCATACACTGGTAACGCATTTGATTAAATCAGATGTCAGTCGCTGCAGGTAGACGGAATGGGTGATAATTCGTTTCGCCAGACATAGATGCAGACAATTGTCTACATTTTCATCTGTCACGCGAGTTTCTTTGGCTAAAGTTCCCGGCGAGGTGTGGAAACTGCCATCTGCCTCGACCAGAAATGAGATATTCGTCTAGCATTTCCATCTGACACGGCACTCTACAGCCAGTTTCTTAGACGGAGGTGTCAAAGACGCGAAGTGGCAGTTTATGGCAGTCTCTTGGTTTAACGTAAGTGTTAAGAGGAGAGGGGAAAGACGGGGGGAGGGGGGTTCGAAATAATGTGGGATCCTTTGTCTATTTCATATATCTGAACCGGAGTTTTAGATTTCATTCACTCAGTAACTTCGCAGTCAAGACTAGAACAACCTACGTTCGATTCCTAAGAATCTCTGTTGATAGAAGATGGCATTTAGTTGGTCGAAGTGAATTTCGATTCCTAAGAATCTCTGTTGATAGAAGATGGCATTTAGTTTGTCGAAGTGGATTTAGTTCTTAGTAGTTCTGTGTTGAGGTAAATATAATCTAGTATTTTGCGAATGATTAAGTGTTAAATCGCTTATTACATTTTACTAGTTAGATTTATGTGCAGAAGAAAGTAATATTAAGTCTGTTATATTCTCTAGTTGACGTGATTCAGTGGAAAGCAGAATAAATTAAAATTTCTAGCTTAACTCATGCAGCGATAATAAATTTAATTTAACTGCTAATAACCAGTCGAGAATATTTAAACAAACTGATAACTGCACTGATTCATCATTGAGTATTGACGAAATACACATGTATTTCTAATTCATGATGATTGATTTTATAGATATAACTTATTTCACGGGAAGTTTTAAACGATAAGTCAAGCTCTCCGCTTGCAGTTTATAATGTAAGTTATAACCGAGTACATAGTATGTATAAGTATTTTATATACGTGTTTTTCTTTATTCAGTAAAAACTGGGGTGACCCAACTCTACCAGCGTTGAGTACTGATTAGTATCTGTGAAGAACATAAACATTTTATTCTTCAAGACGTGGGTGTATCAAGTAAAACCTATCTGTCATTGCATTGGCATCCAGAACGACAGAGTATCCATTCCATAAACTTTAAGATTTAAATAAAGTAACGGGCCTATCGCGCCAGATTTAATTCTTCCATAGAAAAAAACCCTCAAGTACATTTCAGCGCCTTGTGGCAAGCAAAGTATTAATATCAGTAACATTCCGACGAAGTTTTGACTGGCGGTGGTGTGACCAAATAAAGTCCTATACTGAGAGAAGGCAGTTACCTGACATTCCTAATTACTAGAAACCTAAGCTATCGACACTGTGCTCGCTGTTAACGTTCGTGCCTGGACAATTTTAATGTGACAGAACCAGATATCCTAAAATAAGTATAACCAAGAAAACGTTCCCTGAAGCATTGAATTCAACCCGTCTTTTTGGAACTGGGGTTCTCTTGGCCAAGACTAACCCTGGAGATTCTGTACGTACATGTCCTAAAAATTGTTTTTTCAGAAGTTGCTACCAAAGCTGTGAGTATGAACGAAAGCACGTGATCACGGCTGACTGAATAGAGTGAATGCAGGACTGAGTGATTCCTTTATTGTTGTATTTTGGCACCCATTTTGCTGTCTTAAATTTCTTTATGCATTTTGTTCCTTAGATAGATCAGAGTATCCAAGTCTATTCATACCTTTAAAGGGAAATCTTAGACTAAATCATATGTATCCGTGACTCTTTGTGGCTATCACTTTTCTTCTAACAGGAATGTGGGCTATATATCAGGGAAAAGATCATACCAATGGGTCTATCATTCTTGTAGCAATTCATTGATTTTATGACTATTTGTATATGCTTAAATATGTAAATTTTTTATGTGTTGTGACGGAATTTTAGTCTGATAATTAAAATTCAATTAAACTTAATCAGTGGGTTGGTCAGTTCGTTCCCAAATATCCATATTTTTTCATTGTCATAGTTTCACGTTTGTGCGTCTATTGTCGTCACTTATGTGTGTGGGTATGTGAGGTCATATATATATATATATATATATATATATATATATATATATATATATATATATAATATATATATATATATATATATATATATATATTATATATATAATATCATATTTGTCTGACTAATCTAACTCTGTTGTAGATGATAGACTGACTGAGAGGAGCTTCTCGAGTGTCAGAGACAGAAATCTAATATATTTCCTCCACCTCACTCGTGAAATCTATTTTCTATTTTTCCACCTCCCACTGAGCTATCACTTATTTCTATGCCTATTCAGAAGGGACCAAACTAAGTCTTAATCATCATCATGTGACGTATTCTTTCCAGAACGTTGTCTCCATTACAGCTGCTCTGAACGCATCACGATTCTGGGCAAGTCGACCTGCATCAGCCAAAGACAAGTTCAGACTCTCTGTAATGTCCTGGGTCCACCGTCGTCTAGGTCGACCCCTTCCCCTTTTTCCAGGGACCATGCCTTCCATCACTGTTTTTTCCAGACTATTATGTCTTTTTATATGACCGAAAAATTTCAGCTTCCTTATTGCGATGGTATTTAGGAGCCAATGTTCCTGTACGTTTAGTGAGTGCAGTACTTCTCTGTTGGTCTTTTTTTCTGTCCAGGGTATTCTCAACATCCTTCTGTAAAGTCTTAATCACCTATCACAAATCTACGACATCAACATGGTACGTATACGAGAGCCCGCGATCAAATGTAACTCCGAGGTATATCCGCTTTTCTTGCCTTTCAATCCACTGTCCATTGAGAGTAATATCTGGGAGGTCTGCTTTCACAATGGAGCTGTTCACGGAGCACCACATCACGCAGGCCTTGTTGGGATTGACTTTGGAGCCAGTTTCCTTGCACCATTTAGACACCTCCTGTGGTGTCCCTTGTATGCTATTAACCATTTCTTGTTGGTCAGAGCCAGTTCTATAAATAAGAATATCATCAGCAAATGTCAGTGTTTGTCAACTACCAATTTATGCTGTGGATTTTATAATGATACTAATTTAATACTTGGCTCGCTCCGCTAGGAGACGACCACAACATGAAATGGTGGACACAGAAAGATAACTCTTTCTACAGGATTCCCTTTTTAATAGAACACTGCACACAGTATAGCCACACACGGCTGAAAACAGTATGGAATACATACAACACTGTCCGAGACACTTCTCGAGTTAATATATCGCATTACTCTCACACATGACAGAATAAGAGTACTATAAAACTTGGTACTGAAAATCGGTCACTATGCCGAACCAGAACTACAACAATGGAAAACTCAATCCACTGGCAAATTATACCCGATGGCCTGACAATAATATCACTGGACACTAAACCACTCCAGAATTATATTTATGTCCAACAGAATAAACCACTATAGCAAACTCTCGGTCATAATCCATACTCAATGAAAAGGGAAACCAAAACACGTCCCTCTCGGACAAGCCATAAAATCACTCTCTCTCTCTACCTTTCCCGCTTAATCTATCCTCGACTTCCGTCCTCTTCACGTGACTCAGTCGTTTCCTAAAAGTTATCAGGGTTGCCAAAACTCGCTGATAACGATGTCACCAATCTAGTTTTTCTGCCACCAGAAAATACGCCGTGACAGTGTTCGTCCCAGCCCAATTGGTTTAAAGGTGGCAACTTTTGCTGTATAGATATTAAACAGCACCGCTGAGAGTGGAGAACCGTGGGGTAGTCCCGGGCAAATGAGCATTGGATCTGATGTCCATGTTCCCAAGAGAAATATCACTGATCTCTCAGTTAAGGCAGCTGCTATCCATCTTGTAGGCCAAGGGTTAACACCGTAGCCATTACACAGTTTATTAATGTTGCAAAAGTCACACTGTTACAAGCATCCTCTAGGTCAATTGCTACCGCAACCGTTTCTCACTTATCCTGGAACCCCTCATATACATCATAAGCAAAAGTTCCGGCGTTACCCCACCTTACTTTCATGGGCCAATAGCTGCCGAGAGTATCAGCTAGGATCTGTGCATTTTCGAGGTTATTCATTATTTTTCGTGCTACTATCTTTTCTAGTAGTTTACCATAGACATTCTGCATTGTAATAATTATGTAGCTGCTGAGAAGCGTGGGGTCTTTACCGGGTTTAGGAAGTGGTCGTAGGTAACTATGCAGCCGGTCTTCTGGCACCAGAGAAATCTGTAAGCTATTGTTGAAATCACTCAATACACTCTTAATGCCTGTGTCATCGAGCTGTTTTATGTGGTGATACTGTACACCATTCGGACCCGGTGTAGTGTTCCTACTTGATTCTAAAGTGCACATAACGTTTTCTTTGGTTATGAGGTCGAAATATATGTCGCCTCTTCTTTCGCTTCCCAGAATTCGGTCTTTGATTTCTTGGCTTTATCACCTTTATCTGTCTGAGTAATATAACGCTCGAGTAATGCATGTCCCTTTTCAGCATCGGTCTTCAGGCTTATTCCTGTCGAGCTGAGAATATTAGGAATTGGTTGGCCTGTACTTTTCCTACTCATTCTGCGATGTAAGGCTCAGAATTTCTGTAGGGTTTTGTCAGTGCCTACAAAGGCCTCCCACTCTGTGTCGTTGGCTTCTCTTGTCAAACCATTGAAGTTCTCGATTGCTCTTTGTGTTTTTCTCCTTAAGGTCTTCCACCTCTTCATAACTCATCACCCTCAACTGGTACCACCAACTAGTATGGTTAAAGAATAGAAACACATACCCTCTGAGTATTGAGTTTCCCGACACATGCTTATGTATCCCCCATCTTCCTATTCCACCATCTCATCTACCTCAGACTTTACACACAATAAGAATTAAGCTTAATCACTCGAGAGAAAACTTTCTTCACATTTAAATGAAAAGGTTAAAAGTATAGATAGAATATGTTTCCATTTACATCTACGATGGGTGAAAAATGTTCACAGTATAGATTGAATATATTTTCATTTACATCTACACCGGCTGAAAAGCTTGACAATTTTCATTTTTTTAATGTGAATACGTTTGAATAGACATTTACACTGGTTTGTAAAGGTCAGAAATGTCAGGGAGTGTCTACAAAGTTGGTCCCTCGTCTTAAAGCTCATATCCACTGTTCCCTTCTTGTTCCAGAGATAGTACCATCAACTAATACCACCAACAATTATGGTGAAAGAATAGAAACAAAAACTCTCTCATGAGTGTTGCGTTTTCCAACCCATAGTTATGGGTCCCTTTCTATCTATTCCACCATCCCATGTACCTCAAAATTTACCCTCGATGAGAATTAAACTTAATCCCTTGAGAGAAAACTTCCTTTACATTTAAATTGAAAAGCTGTATCTCTATTTTACATTTAAATGAAAAGGTTAATAATAAAAGATAGAATATGTTTATATTTTCATCTCCACTGATTGAAAAGTGTTCACTATATAAATTGAATATGCTTTCATTTATATCTACACTTGTTGAACAGTTTGAAACTTTCATTAATTTGAAAGTGAATATGTTTACATGGACAATTCCACTGGTTTGAAAATGTAAATTTTATACTTAGAATGTACATCATTTCTTTCATCTTTCCCTCCCTGCTCCATATTGAACTTGGGACTACTTTGGCTTTTAGTTCTCTTTAAGAAACTAGCAATAAGCAGTCACCAGCCCTTGCAGTTGTGGTTCATGAAATCATCATTCTATACGCTGAGGTTGCCAGCCTAAAATGAGTTGGACATCCATTAGCGATTTTCACATATTAAGTAATATTCACATGGCAATATATACATATTAGTTCACATGCTAGTAGTGAAAAAATATACAATGTAAAATGCACAACTTACGCCAATCCTGGCTCACAGACTTTTTAATGAGATGAATAAAGTTAAGGCACTTGCAGATGCCTTTTTACGCGTGTTTTTGGGGTCGTTACTTTTATAAGACAATTTCCTCTATGATTCAGTGTGTTTCAGTTTCCTCAGATTCCGGTTCCTTATTAAAATGGTAGAGTTTTCCTGGGCTGTGTAAGTCTTTCCAAAATACTCCAATAAAGGCCCGGTCTGATAAATGGAATTCTGAATTCTAACTTCTGGCAAGGTCTGGTGGTAGTCTTGGAAAGCGATTTCTCATAGTGAACTAGACTTGTAAATTGTCAGATCATATTGCAAGTCTGCCTCCGCATTTGTTTGTTACGAATCTAATCAGTCGTTTACAATCATGCGTGTTCCGTGGGGAAATTTCAAAATATTCCGACATGGAATAATTCTGCGCATGATGCAGAGGTCACCTCTCCCATATATGGTAATAAAACATTCGACTGTTTGGCAGGCAAACTCACCAACACATTTGTAAATTAATACGACAATGTGTGTCAGATTAACCACTTATTACTTTCATATAAAGTAATGTCTTCGAGAAAGTCGGATAGGAACCGATTATGTCATTTATTTCTGTCCATAAGGTGTCTCACAGACGAGTAATCTCTTTACCACCTTGGCGAAGACGCACCCTTGCCTTATCGGCGACCAAACAAATACGCTGGGGCGATTTTAGTGTTAATCTATCGCGGCCAAGGTTTCGTACACGAGAGTTTACCAACATGACTGCCGTTTCAATATATTGCATCACCTGTCTACTATCTCAGCAGGGATAGGCAGGTAAACAGACAAGACGAATTATTACTAAAAGGAGTGTAAGAATGAAAATACAAAATATCTGCTACATAACAGAGAAAGAAAGAAGTGCTAACCATGGAAAAGCATGCAATTAGTCAGTACAACACATGTAACTGATTACTGCCATAGTGAAAGACAGATCGAGAAGAGGTCGACCCAAATGCATCTCGTGACAGTTACCTTATTATTCCTCTGAGCCAGACGTCTCGGTATATTGCCCAATTATTTGGGGTGAGTTGTACATTGGATAATTTTACATTTTGCTTTATTAACATGCGAAAATTCCTAGTGGATGTACAAGTCGTACGAGGCTGGCAACGTCAGCATATAAAATAATAATTTCATGAACCACCACTGCAAGAGCTGGTGACTGCTTTATGCGGGTTTCTTATAGACAACCAAAAGCAGAGGTAGTCCCAAGTTCCATACGCAGCAGCCAGTGGATGATGACATAAGTGAAGTACATACCTTGTACATATTACATTAACCTTTTCAACCAGTGCATACGTATATGTAAACATGTTCAATATAAATGCAATGGATGTTTTCAGCTTACTGGGATTAACCTTAATGCTCAAAGAGGGTAAAGTTTTGAGGCAGAAGGGATGTCGGAATGAAAAAAGGGGGGGGGGTGTCCCACCTGATTTTCGTGTCAGTAAACCCAGTAGAGGGCATTTTTTTCTCTCTTATTTCATGACACTAGTCGGTGGTACTAATTGGTGATGCTACCTGTGGAACAAGTGTGCAGTACAAGGGGCCTTCAGTCAAAGCTAGACACCAACAGCAGACATGTCTAAACAGACGCTGGACAATTTTCGCAATTACACCACTGTTAAGGTAAATAACCTTATTATTATCTGTGGTGGTTTACAGATTTAACGGGATCTGACACTTATGGTATTCGCGTTGATGAACTGTGTGACGTTTTGGACAAAACCTTTTCAATATATTCTACACATGAATTCTATACAACACTGCTGTTACAGTGGTCGTTATCAGAGTTGACAAAGGGTTCCAGTACCTGGTCAAGTTATTGGATACAAGTTTAAAGGTATGGTGGCGGTATTTCCAACCCTTCTACACGTGCGCCACAGGATAAGAGGGGCAAAATTAGTTGTCCTAGTTATTCACTTCAAGTACGAACAGATGTGCAGCATTGCCAGTCATTTTGCACGTATAATCCCAAAGTCAAGAGTTACGGATTTGCTGTGTTCCTGTTGCTGTCATCATGTGCTCCTGTGCAGTGAGCGAGCACTGAAGCAAGGACCTGAAGGGAAGAAAGTCTAGTTCCAGTACCTTCCTGCGGTGGACTGTTTTTAGCTACAGAATTATGTGATATCCTATGTCTTGGCGGAAGGGAACGGGATTATTGACAGATAAGTGATTTTTTGTTGTGTAAATCGTGTCACTTCATGCATGTCTTTAGGCCTTCCAATTCTATGTATTGCTTGTTCTGTTGTTATTGTTGTTTATGTCTATAGTGACATATCATTAGAATTTGATGCATAAGTAAGTTATGACTATTGACATATATTGACTTCCCTGATATGGATATGACCATATACAGGTTCTTTGAACAGAATCTGATAAGACAGTAATAGGAATAGTTACAATTTGTTGTATAGTTATTTAACTGTGAGGGTTAGAAAGTTGATTGATACATATATAGTGAACTCAATAAGTAAGTCACTATGGATGATAATGATACAGATCCTGAGGATATGAGGCCTATGTTGGAATATTTATGTGAAGAAGGTAGAGATTTTCAGAGATTAAAAGGCCCAGAACTAGAATACCATGTGATGGATAGACTTTTGGCTAATGCAGCATGGTCCATAAGGCATTTTGCTGAGGATAACTTTCAGTCTGATCCTCACTTAATGATGGCTAAGGATTTGGCAGATTTGCTAAATTACATTCGTGGATATGTGCACAACTATATGGATGTTAAACATGATCATATAGTGAAGAATATACACAAGATAATTTTCTACGGCATTTCTGATGAGCAGGAAAAGAAGTTAAAAGATGAGGAATTAAGAAGAAAAAACAACAAAGGGAAAACTTCTTAGAGGGTACTGCTGAAGTGAGTAAGCTACATGAAACAGTCGCTAAACTTACAGGTGATTTATGTAAATCAAACTCGGAACTTGCTACTGTGCAAGCAAGTTTGGATTCAGCACTATTGAAGGTCAAAGAATTGGAGGCCCAGATGAAAGTTAAGCATGTTGAGGTTGAAAACCTTACACAGGAGACCCAACGAAAGAAAGATATGTATGAAAAATTAAAAGGGGAAACCAATGAACGAGAAAGATTATACATAGAAATGCTACATGATGTATGTTTTGATAAACTTGAAGAGAAGAATACTGTATTTCCAGGGGAAGTTGATGAGCTAACGAATAATAATAAGGGTGAGATTGAAACACAGTCAATAAAGGTAAATAAAGAACAGAATGGAAAAGAGACATTAATAGTAGATCTAACGGCTGAGAAAGAAAGGGTGGCTAAGATTGAGAATTTAAATAAGAAACTTAGTGAAGAGATTTCTCATAAAAATATTGAAATTTCAGAAGCCAGAAAACGAGTAGATGACCTGCTTGACATCGTCTTGAATAACAATATGTGGTCTACTGTCAAGGTTGACAGCGGTAGACAGAAAGTTGTTTATCAATAAGCCACTACTGCAAAAAGTCAGCCCCATACACTTTTTGCTCATAGAAAGGTCATAGATAATAAATATAGATCTTTTCGTGGGAAATATAACTTTCCAAGTTATGATGTTAATAGTGATTCTATTAATAATTCTTGGCGTCAGACCAATAAAGATTCTAGTGTAACAGCCAGTTCTGTTAATCACGAAAACAAATGTGAGAAATTGCAGGTCAAAGCTCCTAAGATCAACCAGGTGTTTACTATTGCAAATTATGATAAATTTGTAACAGGGAATAAGCATAGTACTACTTTTTCAAGAATGAAACCCACTATGGTCGGGATAATAAACATTCTAACAGTCCAGTTACTTGTCAAACTCAGCACAGTCAGTTTGACATAATTGGTAAACATATTCTCATAGGTGGAAAGAAGAACAGATATAATAAGAGATATAATCCCAAGATTAAACAGTACCAAGAGAGATCAATGAATGATAATTTTCCTTCTCCAAGAAACTGTAAACAGTTTGACAAATATCAAGGTTTTGATTGTAAGAATGTTGGAGGGTATGATAGAGATAATAGCTCTTCAAATGTTGCTTTACATCACCAGAGTAACGTTCCTCGACAAAGGACTAAGGTCATTGTTGGTAAACAAGGCAACTATAATGGTAAATATTGTGATCATCTTCTCCTTCTTCTTCTTCCGTCCTTAGCCAAAGACCGACCAAGCAGTCAGAGGCCATCACGCCTTGTGGCGTCTTAAGGGCAACAGCAGATTGATTTTCTCTGTTGTAGTTTCCCATCACGCCTAGCGGCGTCTTTAGGGCAACAACAAATAGATCCATCTGCCGTTGTTTCCACAGATAATAAGCGCAATTATGCTAATTTTGCTCAACCTGAGCCCAGAGTCATTTATAATCAAGGTAGAAGAGGTAACAATAACAGAGGGGTTTCAAATACTATTGCTGATAATGTTTTTGATTGCGAGAAAGTGTCTAGTTCTAGTGAATGTAGGACTTTGTTTCAACCTACGGCAGTCACGACATTCAAGTGCGGTCATGTTGCTGTGGTATCTACATGTGATAGAGGGAGAGCTAATGGCATCGTGAAGAGACCAGTACTTTACACAAGCCACAGTGCTGGGTAATTGTCAATTTGACTTCTACGTTTTTTCCTAATGAAATTTCACCATTGAGTAAAATGGAAATTTTCATTTGTATTTTTTGACAGAAGCGACTTCGCGATAAGAGTCAGCGCTCCTGTTTACAGTAAGCGGTCAAATATGTAGGTCAACTTTGCGCTCGTGTGTTTGTTCAAGCGAAACCAGACAGCGTCCAACTAGCATCTAATGTGTTACTTGCTGAGGGTCAAGCATGTTTTCAAGAAAGCGGGAGAGTTTACGTCTAATTCTTTTTATTTTTTTAGACAGTAAATATTTTTTATATTCTATAATATCGTACATGATATGTTGTTATTTTGGAATAACATTTAATTTCGTTGTAATATTATGATGCATCATTTCACTGCCATAATTTTTTGTTTTATTTTTATTTATATGACTGTATTTGATGATGTTCAAATACATTTTTATGCCATTTTTATATTATTGTGTTTGATAATGTGTGGCATGTTAGTTGATAATGACTTGTCTTTAAGTTTTGATGAATGCAGTAAGCAGGATATATTTATACACGCCAGTAACAAACCTATGCTGACTTGAATCATATTCATTTATCTTTATACTCCTACTTTGTACTTTGAATTGTTTGCAAATGTAATACTATTTTTTTCTCTCTTTGGAACTTATCGTTGTGAAACATTTTGGTATTTTATTTTTCTTGTAAAATGTATTTTTTTTTTTTTTTGACATTGTTATAATTTTTTCTTTTTTTTGGGTGCCAGTGTTAGACTGTATATTATAGTTAGTAATGTGTAGTGACATTAGTTCTTTGAAATTGTTTTGATGTTTTGATATATTTTGTTTCTGTATTTAGCACTTGACTGTGTGTCAGTGCGAACTTTTTGATAGCTTTGATATTTAGTATAATTTATTTTCAGTTATATATAAGTTTTATAATTTGGTTAGATTACTTTTTATGCTTTGTTTTGTCATAATCTTTCTTTTATGATGTTAGTATATAGATATACTTTGTCATTTTGTGTTGTAATGGTCGATTATTATTGTATTTTTTAGACAATACGTCGTTTAGATAGTTATTGTAAGGTATTGTTACCAACTTTCTTTACATTTACATCTTTTCTTTACATCTGTCTTTGTTGACTGTTCGTCACTCCTTTACATCTTTTCTGTTGTCTTTGCGGTATGGTTTCATATTTCGTTTATACTCCCGTGCTTCAGTTACGTTCACTTCATGCTTCTTGTATTATTTTCTTGTTACGCTATTTATACTTTCATTCTTTGTATTGTTAAATTAATTATGTGACTTTAGATTATGTAATTGGTTCGGATAGTTGTATTTGTTTTACATGTTGGACTTAATTGTTACATTGTGATATTATTTGGTTTTTCTCATATTCTGATTTCATATTTTCCTTCTTCATGAATCATACTTCATTTGTTTGATCTTGTCTTTTCATTAACTATTGGTTGTTTCCTATTTAGTTTGTATTGAACATACTTAGCTTGGTTTTGTATTAGATTAATGTTAGTATGATTTTTTGATTTTGTAGGACACTTCATTTTTATATTTACTGCTGATATTTGTACTATTTGACTTGTCATAAGATAAATTTTTTGTAGGTATATGTTAGAGCTTCTTTTTTTTTCTAAATTGTTTGGGAGTTAATTTTCAAAAAAATGATAGGTGTGGTAAGCTGTTAAGGTAAAAAGGGGAGTAATCCTGGGAATGCTTTTTAGACAAGTTAGATTTTGAGTTACGCTTGTTTAACTATGATGCTGGATAGAATATTTATATCAAGAAAAGAGCGTATGACCGCTACTCACGGCGTTGAGCCCCGCTTGTGAGGAATTTATCCCTGAGTTGTGTTGAGCTGTCATTAGCTCGCGGCTAAGCCGCATGTATTGAGAGCGGTGTGCTAAACTGCCGTGTCTCGTGACAGAAGTTCACAGTTTTTGAACGGGGAGTGTGCTGTAAGAGTAGTCTGTCCTGAGCGTTGACTGAGGGAGTCAGCCCTGTAAGTGTGTGTCTGCGCAGAGCACTATGAACATGGCTAGCGATGGTTTTCGCTGTGTTTTTGGATAAGTGGATATTTGATGTGAAGATGTTAGAGGCCTTGATATGTACAGGCCAGTATTTCCTAGTAGAGGATATGTCGTGAAGATATTATTTAAGAGGCCATTATTTCCCGCGGAGGTAGAGTTTATGGATATTGAAGTATTTTGAGTACTATGGCCAATATTTCACGTGATGACATTACGAGTTATTTGTAAACTGCAGTGTAGGCAGTGTTTTGAGTACTATGGCCAATATTTCACGTGATGACATTATGAGTTATTTGTAAACTGCAGTGTTGGCAGTGTTTTGAGTACTATGGCCAATATTTCACGTGATGACGTTATGAGTTATTTGTAAACTGCAGTGTAGGCAGCATTTTGAGTACTAAGGCCAATATTTCACGTGATGACAGTATTAGTTATTTGTAAACTGCGTGTGGGCAGTTCTCTTTGGATATTATGAGAGGTGGAGACATTGTTCGGCCATATTAGGCTAAACTGCTGAGTGGGCAGTCTCTTGGATATTTTGAGATGTGTTCTGTAACCTGTATTTCTTGGTGTCATTTGAATTGGGGAGTGGCGTGAATAAACTGTTATTAAAACGTCACCAGCAGCTTCACTCCTTCCATGACTTTCACGTGCGTTATTGTGGTGTATGATTGTATCAACACACACCCTCTGCTAACATTCCAGACGCAGTAACAGAGTAGTTACACGTACTTATAAATAGCCCTGTGTGGGCGTGGTCGTACTACAGAACCTCGACCTAGTTACGATATGCCTGTGTGGCGCAATTAAGAAGTCACCCACGTTTTCTTGTACACAGCGAAATAGTTATTATCAACCACGATACTACGAGGGACGTATTGAGGCCACTATACTTGACCAGTGACGAGAGTGAACCAGTCCAAAACCTGCGAAGAACAAGCATCGGCTGGAGCAGAAATCAACCGACTTCTTACTGACAGTTAAGTACCTGCGTAAATCTGCCAAGTGAACTCTTTTCATTAACAAAATTCAAAAGAGAAAACACACTATCCAGATCATCCCAAGTGATGAAATTTTAAAGACTGTATCTAATTCATCCCAGCATTATTTATTTTACATTGTTAACTATAATTGACTATTAAATTTTGTTAATTGTTTTTATACAAATTTATAGTTGATTTAGTCATTTTGAGTGAACTGTATGCGTATGTCTCAGTCATTTTAAATACTTATAACAGAGCTAATAAAGTAATAGTTACTGAGTTAAAACAGTTAGGGCTCACTAAAACGAGCGAAATCCTTACTCATAGAAGGTCAGAGAAGATACAAAGTTTTCATGGCCTGGAACCTATCAACAGTAGTACTTGATTTCTTAAATTTATAAGAGCCTCCCTAGAATTGAAGCACCATTCTTCAATTCACACCACTGCCTAGTGTAATCTTGAGCGAAAGGTAGACACCTTTGAAGACCCCTAGTAGACACTCTGAATTTTAGCCATTATTGAACCATCACTGCAGGGCAAGAGGAGTAAATTCCGTGACAAGTGGCCAGCTCGAGAGTTTTCATTGGGAATGAGGAAAATGTAATCCCCTATCCCGGGGACAACGCGATTTAAAATGCCGGGCAGGATAGGTGAGTCCGAAATTTCCCTAGTTTAAAATGTCTTTTTTTCACCGCAGTCGTCTAAAGATCTATCAAATCGTACACTAGTATCTACCGGTAGACCCGGATCGACCTTTTGCCGACTCCTGATTGAGACCGTTTGATATGGTCCTACAGAATTTCAATGACCTAGATCATTTTATACGCTCCTTACAGAACACTAGTGGGTTAGATCATTCGATTTGGTCCTCACAGAACACTATTGAACAAGACCATTGCATATGGTGTTCTAAGAACACTAATGACTTCGATCAATTAATATGGTCCTCACAAATCATTAGTGACTTAGACCATTTAATACGGTCAACACAGTGTGACCGGGCTTGGTCAAGGCGCCAAATCAAGTCTTATGTGACTAGGGGAGGGGAAGGCTGTGTCACCAAATCAAGTCTAATGTGACAGGGCGAGAAAAGGGTGAAATAAACGTTCTGTGACAGGTGAATTTTGTGGCAGTATTTTCTTTCTATATTCTTCTGTAGTGTTACTGGCGACTGCCAGAGATGGTGATTACAGATATAAATTGTAATATAACCCAGGAGACTCGTACTGTTTTTATTGATGCAAGCTGTAAGATCGTCGTAAATATGGTAGCACTCTATGCTTGATTACCTAATGTAAACAAAGGTCACTGGCTCTGACGCTCAGGAAAATAAGATCAGACTGGTGTAAAATATGAATGAATACTTTTATTTACTGTCTACACACTTTGATAACTTCAATCGGGTACATATGTACATGTTCTTGTGTAATTTACTAACCAGTCTTTCCATGAAATATCACATAGCAAATAAGCCTTCCAAGATGGTAACCACAAACTGACTTCGCTCATCCCGTGCTCAAGAACAACTCACTTAACCCTCCCCCCCCCCCCTTCTCTCAAAACATCGCTTTCGTCTTAACTACTGGGCAATTCTACCTCATGTTCGATGACGTCATTTCGGAACACTTTAATTAAATCACTCATAGGATTTGTGACTAGTGCTATTTACTAACTAGACACGCTCTAATACTTAGTGTTTAAATCTTGCTAAGTATTCTTACCCTAACTATAATTAAGTGGCAGCGCCTTAGTGCTAATCCGACGTAGTAGTCCACACTGTAACATACGCCCGGGGCCGCTAAAGTGTATCCCGTAGGGAGACACTTTATTCCCTAGGAAAAAAATTACTAACTCTAAAAAAAATATATTGGGATTCGTTATCCCACCATAAATCATGTCGGAAGGATGGGAATGATGGATGAAATAACACCATTAACATTTCTGTTACGGTATATGTTATTAACGCCGTCTGCTAAAGGTTAGCAGACGTGCAATTGTAAAGGTTAAGACATTTAATATATTACGATAGATGTTTCAATTATTGAACGCTCCATACACGATCGATTATGACGTGTCTAGCGTTGTTTGGGTCACAGTCGGTAACTAGGAGACGCTACCCTTTGTTACTTGACCGCAAAGCTGAATAGCTGCGTTTTCTAACCTTCCAATTCAATGGCATGATATAGCCATTTATATTTGCATTTATGATGGACCAGGGTCAGTCCTAGAACTCTATATGAGAGGAAACTTATGGAGGTTAGTGTTTAACTAGAATCCTCAGAAGGAGGAGAATAATCGTCCAATCCGTATGAAATATTCAGACTCGCAGTCTCACTGTCGGCAGGTAGCCATGTCTATTTGCGCGTGCATATAGCTGTGATGTTCTGACGACAATACTGCATTGTATCCTTAAACGGACATTGACACGTAAACCAGCAGTCTACGTTATTGATTAATTTATGCATGACTTATACGGACTTATGTTCTGCTCATATTTGAAATGATCATCCTGTGTGTACATGTGATTAAATATTACGGACTCAACCTGAAGGCATTAATTACTTCATTAATGTTGCTGAGTTCAAGTATTACATGTTACTTCTTCATACCATGCTACTGAGTTGTATGAACGCTTCACCCTAATTCGCGTAATGATAAAACAAGCACGATAAACAAGAAATCACTAAAATAACTATACTCAGCACATGATCTTCAACCGGCAAATAACTCAGCAACAAAGTGGCGGCCGATTGTTGGGAACGACAGAAAAAAAGAAACAAACTTTTGTTCCTTACGCACATGTTAACCACAATATTTACGATCAAGTTTCGATCACATGATCCAGTCGAAGATGACGTTGTACTCATTATAATGCCTAACAACGTGACGTCACCGAAGGTCGTGTAGGTGAACTGTCGGAGAAATCAAAGCCGTTTTCTAAGTCTAACCGGGGGAAACATGAGCCATTTGAAGCAAACACACGATATGGACTACAGGAGCAGACAGTCAGGGGCTTTAGCCTAGCTGTTGACGACCTCTAGCACTGATCTAAGCAACGGAAAAGATAAGTCTAGTTGTTTAACTGTCGTCATTGCAAACAGTAATACTGAGTCCATGCCTTTTGCCTGCATAGGCATGTTTTTTTCTGAATGTGTTTCATGTATTTTTTGGTTGTTTTAATGTGTTGTTAATTAGCGGGCCGGTTGGAGGGAACTGAAATCTCTGGGGAATGTCGCGAACAGCTGACCACCTAGATTTCAGTCGGTCTTAGGGCAGTTAAACGATTGCACTTTTGGAAGCCCCATTGAGGTTTGCCGGTGGACTGCCTGTCCAGATCTGCTATCGTTCGACGGTTTGTGTTAGCTGTGCCGTTCCGTAGATAACTGGCGTATTTTATTTGTACTAAGTTCACATTTTTATTCAGTTTTGTATCATGTTCGTTAACTATTTTGTCCAGTCTACTCTTACTATCAATTTATTTTATAATTGTTAAAGGTTTGTCCGTTATGAGTCCTGTGATGTCATCATTTTTTTGCATTCATTTTTTTGTGTACTTTGTATATTAAGTTGACCTCGGGTCAGTCCTTGACCCTTCATTTGGCTTGTGACACTTCCGCTTGCTTTATTTAGTTCATAAATTCATTTTTAATTGTGAAAATGTCTTGTTTGCGTCTTGACATTGTTTGTACCCTTTAGTTGCATCATTGTTTTGTTTGTCCTCATGATATATATTAAATACTACATTAATAATATGATATTATATTCAATAATACACTTGTAATTTAATTTAATTAATTTTTTCTGATATTTAAGGTTAATATGGGACATTGCATAATTATGCAGTGATAGTCCAAGAAATTAGCACTACAATTTATAAGAGATGCCTAGGGCATAATAATATAATATATATATTGACCAAATAAAATAATCTTATAGTCTACCTTTGAGGTAACAGAACCATTGTATATTATTTAATATACTTTTCTGGCACTAAGAGAGTGACTTAGTACATTGAACAATATAATTACTAGGAATCATGCCCAACATTATTGGATATTAAGATTAATTGTGAGATGTAATTACATTATAGTTAACAGATATCATAACTATTTATGATATAGTTAGTATTTAGATACAATATTGTTACAAAATATTGTCTATTAGTTGAACTTAGACATAAGAGTTCAGTACTATTGTGATTATTTATATTGAATATTCCTAAGTTGAGTAAGTATAATAATTACTCTGAAGCTACTATTGACTATTTTAATCAGTAATTATCAATAATTACTTACCAGATAAAAGTCAAAATGCTTACTATAGACCATTTCGTTAAAATTGGTAAAGAATATGGTTATAAATCTCAAGAACTTCGTCAGTTTGCTGAGGCAGAACTGGAAAAAACATAAAGCAGAAATGGAGGAACGTGAAAGAAAAGAAGCAGAGAAAAAGGCTGCATTAAAGAAAGAGGAAGAGGAACAAAAGGTTGCATTAAAGAAAGAGGAGGAGGAACGTGAAAGAAAGGAAGCAGAACGTGAGATGAAGCAAATTGCCAAGGAAAATAGATTAAGAGAGATTGCTCAACGTGAAAGAGAAGAGCAAAGAGCAATTGCCAGACAGGAAGAAGAGAATAAATTGAAACGAGAGGAAATTATTTTACAACAAGAAATGGAATTGGCGCGTATTAAATTGGACACAGCAAGATTACAAGCACAAAGTGCTGATGCAAACAAGAATAATAACGCACAAAATGGATCGTCATCCAGCCAAACTAAACATTTCTACAACTTTAAATTACCCACTTTCAACTTAAACGTGGACGACCTTTCATCATTCCTGTCACGTTTTGAACAGACTTGCAAAACAAATCATTTGCCCGAAGAGTCATGGGTACTCAAGTTAAATGAATTCTTGGTTGGAGAACCATTGACGGCTTCTCAAAATGCTGACCCATCAATAGCAAATAACTACGGTGCTATTAAGTCCTTGCTTTTACGAAGGTTTCACCTGGACGAGGAACACTGTAGGTTGAAATTTAAGGGAATTTTACCTGAATCTCCAAAAGATTTTGCAGGATTCATTGCGAACATACGCAATACATTTAATAGATGGGTTGAACTGGCAGAAGTCAACAAATCGTACGACAAATTAGTTGATTTACTACTACGGGATAAGGTATTATCTTCGGTTAGCCAACCATTCTTTGCATATTTGCAGGAGCGTAAACCAGGTACTATTGACGAGTTGGAAAAAATTTCTTTAAACTACTGTTCGGCACATCCGAATGCGAACATTTCTAACTCTTCATTAAGAGAACCTCTACCTGTGGCGTCTAATATGGCCTACAATCATAATAACAAACAAAGACATCACAGTGTAGACAGAAGTAGGTTCCAAAGAAATCACAATGTTAACTTTCAGAAGGGACATAATAATGATTTCAACAATAAAAAATGAGTTCAACAGAGGTAGATCACGAGATAGAAATTATTCACCTCAAACAAACTACCACAATAGTCAACATAACACTAATTATAATCGATCACATACCCCCAATAATAACAATAACTGGAATGGTAATAATCATGGCTCGAGACATCGAGATAATAGTTACTATAGAGGACGACGAGATAATTCTAACAATTATACTCGTAATCGATCTCATTCTCGGGGATCATCTCAGTACAACCATAATACAGGGGCGGCAGTTACAAATAATACTACCCCTATAGCTCAGGTCCCACTTGACGATAATACAACACAGTCTTCTGCTGCATGTTTTGCTATTAATTATAATGTGGCAAATTGTTGCCAACAATGCAATCTTATTTTTCAGAAGGCGAAAGAAACAGTGCTTAACTGCGGACATATTACACCAGAGGTAGGTCTTGCAGTCAACGATGGAACAGGCTCACTAATTTTTAACAGGGGAATCGTTAATGGGTCCGTCGTCTCAGTGCTGAGAGATTCAGGATCCACAACGATTGGTGTACGTCAGTCGCTGGTACATCCTAGCTGTGCGACAGGAGAATATGTACGCTGCATGACATTTGGTGGAACTATTGAGCTCTACCCCACAGCTATCGTTCATATTAGAACACCCTTTTTCACAGGGAATGTAAAAGTATGTATGCTAAAAAAGCCTATTGCTGATCTGATGGTTGGTCGTATACACGGCAGTAAAGATTGTACTCCAGATGAGATCATAGAATGGGAGAAACATAATCTATGCACTGGAAACGCCGTGACGACTAGAGCGCAGACTCAACTCATGGAGAAAGTTAGTGATAATAAGATGGATGCAGACAACCAAGAGGAGTTTGTAGTCAATTCACCTATTGACAGGGAAACATTTGCAACTAAACAAAAAGAGGATAAATCTTTAAAAAAAATTTTTAAGCTGGTTGATAAAGTTGACAATCTATCCTCAGGTAATAATAACAAACATTGGTTTGTTATTAAAAATGACATATTGATTAGATGTTTTAATGACAAATCACAAATGAAACAACAAGTTATGGTCCCGTATACTTTTAGACGGTACATTCTTCAACATGCGCATGACTCACAGTGTGCTGGACATATGGGATATACTCGAACACGATCTCGAGTACTGTCTTCACTCTTTTGGCCAGGAGTGTCAAGAGATATTTCGCAGTATGTACGTTCCTGTACTACATGCCAAGAAGTGAAAGCACGTGGAGCTTTTCACACGGCGCCTATTCAGGCTTGCGATATCTCAGTAAGACCGTTTGACAAGATGGCCATAGATATTATTGGTCCATTGCTACCATCGGCCAGAGGACATAGATTCGTCCTTACGTGCATTGATTTGTGCACACGATGGCCAGAAGCTATCCCATTAAAGACCACCACTACCACAGATGTAGCTGATGCACTACATCTCATCTTTTCTAGAATAGGGTTTCCTAGAAAACTTTTATCAGACCATGGGTCACAGTTCATATCTGACACCATGGAGGAAGTCATGAAAACCTGGAACATTGATAGGAATTTAAGTAGTATTTATCATCCTATGAGTAATGGTGCAGTTGAAAGACTTAACCGTACACTTAAGGTAGTAGGCTACCCACAAAAGATTAAAAAAAATAAAAATCCAACAATTTTCATTTTCATGCTTTAAATCATCGTCAACATGTTCTTGTACTAAAAATAATTCATAGAAGCTTAGAGATACTCTGGTATGATAGGAATCCGTGTTTTTCTACACACACCCCCTGGAGTGATTTGCATAGCAACCAATGTTTATAGTTGGTTACCTTGTGAATAATGACCCAACATGAAGGTGCGTAATTGTAAAACTGCGAAATTATAATTATACTGAGGCAACAGGAGAAAGATATTTATAACTTTTCCAAGAGGAATCCCTCAATGATTTCTTATGAATTTTTCAAAAGTGTGTGTCTAGAAAGCTTTGATCGTAAATTTCAGCATTTGTTACATGCATTGTGCATTTTCACCCACATCAACTCTATTTATTGCTAGACCTAGTTTTATACTGTATAATAGTAGTTAGCAGAGCTTCTTTTGTTCACAATGGGAAATAAGACAAAGTAAGTTCCTTGGAAATCGGTACACCAACAAACCGTTGCCTGAAAATGAGACACCTATTGTCGATAGTGACGCTATAAAGCCTCTGTGCTCCTCAGCAAAGAAAATAAAGGTCCAAGAAAGTGAAGGACAAGCTAAAAATGACAACAGAGGAAATGTGTTTATCCTTATGGATGTAAAACTGCTGTTTGGGTTTTTATGCGCTAACTTTAGATGTGACAAATGTTATCAGTACTCACTGACCTGTGAGATCGTCGAAGAGACTCGGGATGGCTTTTGTCATGAAATCAGTATCAAGTGCACAAACTGTGTCGAATGGAATGCCAATTTCAATACTTCTGATGTTTCATCTCCAGCTACTCACAAACATAAAGAAGTACATGTGCGCATGGTTGCATTTGTGCGTTCTATTGTGAATGGCCACAGGGCATTGCATAATTTTTCAATTTACATGAACACAAGTCAACCCATAGCAACGAAAGCATACAGGAGAACGCTGCACAGGATCTATTCAGCAAGTAAGGACATTGCAATGGAAAGACCCTAAGAGCACCGAAAAGGGGATTCATAGACACTGCAGCTGCAGTAGAAGGAGACCTTTATTCAACAGGAGCTCATTAAACTTCATTTTGTGAGTTCTTTTTCTGTTTTTCTTTGATTTCTCGGAATTGTCTTTTCAACATAATTGGTGATCTTTGAAACAAGATATCTCTGGATCTGTACATTCAATTGACATGAAAATTAACACAGTTGGTTGTCATATAATCTTACAGATTCTGACCTAAAATGGATACAATTGAATTCAAAGTTTTAGTTTTATGACCATCATGCATATATAATGAGGCACAAATATCAAACATTCCAGAAATATAAATTTTGAAAATTCATTAAAAATTTACCTTTCTGTCAATCTCTGTCATTTTAGGTCATAACCTCACGCTATATATAATGATTCAATTTGCCAAGTTTCAGTCAGATAGTTGTACAAATAGCATAGTTATGATGTTTTGAAAAAGGTGTATAATTTATTCACTTCGGCGGCCATATTGGATAGCTAATTTGCATAATTAATGAAGTCATTATGTGGACAAAAATTTTAAGTCCATACTAACACTATACCCATGGTTATTTGATTCTGAAAGGAAAATTTGAGTTTTTTACCCTATCAAGGTAGCCTACTACCTTAAACAACTACTACATAATGTTACTGTTAAGCACCCTCATGACTGGGACAGAGCACTCCCAGATGTTCTATTTGCTTATCGGGAGGTACCGCATGAACAAACTGGCTTCTCTCCCTTTGAATTAGTTCTTGGTGCTCCCCCAAGAGGTCCTATGGGACTAATAAAAGACTTATTAATTGACGCGGAGATGACTCAGGACACTCAATCATCTTACGAGTATGTGATTAATCTTCGGAAGAACATTATTGAGTCTTGCCAGTTGGCAACAGCTTCTTCTGAGGCTGCAAAAGCTAAGGCTCGATCTCTACAAAATAGGTCTCGACGATTACGCCAATTATTCCCAGGCGATGAGGCTTATGTGTTACTTCCTCAAAACAATAAATTATTGATATCTTGGAATGGTCCTTGCAAAGTCATTGATAAAATTTCCGACGTTGATTACGTCTTAGATATCAAGGGACACAAAAAGATATTTCATATTAACATGCTCAAGCAATTTCATACACGTCCTGAACACTTACAGTCAATTTTTCATGAACTAGATGACACCACAGTATCTACTTGTTATTATTCTAACTTATCCGTCATCCAGGAAGAAGAATCTTCTTTTCCTGAGGTACAGTTACCGTTACCTGTACCAGTAGTTCAACCTACTGAATCTTGGCGGGATGTAACCATTTCTTCAACGGTTACACCGCAACAGCATCTACAGATTGCTAATCTATTACAATCTTATCCAGATGTGTTGACCGACGTCCCGGGTCGCACATCGGCTATCAGTCATGACATTACTCTCAATGACGATACACCTAATCGTGTACATCCCTATTCGGTTCCTTTACATTTCCTTGCTAAAACTACTAAGGAACTTGAACAGATGTTGTCTCTGGGAATCATTGAGACTAGTAATTCGCCATTCTCTTCTCCATTAGTGATTGTCCGGAAGAAGGACAATAACATCAGACTATGTGTTGATTATAGAAAATTAAATGCTAAGACTATAGTTGACAGCGAACCACATCCACTTATCGACGACTTACTGCCTCGTCTATCCAACGCAACTATATTTAGTAAGATAGACTTAACTAAAGGTTATTGGCAGATACCACTGACCGAAAAGGCTAAATACTACACCGCATTTTCCACTCCACAAGGTCTATACCAGTGGAATGTGATGCCTTTTGGGCTTGTTAATGCGCCAGCTACCTTCATTCGCCTGATGCGACAAATTTTATCAGGTAGACCAGACGTTATTACATATATTGACGACATATGCTTGTTTAGTTCGTCGTTTGAGGAACATGTTTCGGGACTTAGATATGTTTTCGACACTCTAAGGAATTATCATCTAACTGCTAAACCTACAAAGGTGCAGATCGCGTGTAATGAGATAACCTTTTTGGGACATATCATTGGAGCGGGATATATCCGAACGTTACCTAGTACGGTCTCCAAAATTCTAAACATAGCAGTTCCTCAGACGAAGAAACAGGTCAGGAGTTTGTTAGGACTTGTTCAATATTACAGTAGATTCATACCAAACTTGTCATCCATCACGGCTGTATTGTCTTCATTGTTAAAAAAAGACATGCCGGTGAAGGTGACATGGACTGGTATATGCAATGAAACTTTCAACAAAATTATAAATTTGTTTTCGCATGAACCAATTTTAAGACTTCCCGATGCTTCCAAAAGATTTTTCTTACGAACAGATGCTAGTAACTATGGCATCGGTGCATGCCTGCTCCAGAACCATGATGGCGTTCTACATCCTACCTTATATATTTCAAGAAAGCTAAAGCCGGCAGAAACAAAGTATTCCACAGTGGACAAGGAACTTTTATCACTTATATGGGCAATCACGAAACTAGAGAAGTTCTTGCTTGGTGCTCCATTTACCATACAGACTGACCAGCGTGCTGTAGCATCTTTGCGTAGATCAAACCACAAAAGTCCAAAACTCGCCAGATACGCGATCATCCTGCAGCCATTTGAATTCTCCATTGAACATATTCCTGGCACTGAAAACATTGTGGCGGATGCTTTGTCACGTAATCCTATTGACGACGAATAATCAACATTGACATTCCTAAAATACGTCAATCATCACTACATTGGATAGAACGAAGTATCAACTATAAGGGAACTAACCTTGACTTCAATTTAATATTTATAAACACTATATGCATCACAGAATTGAACTAAAGACAATCAAGGTATGCATATTGACATTGAAACTTCGTCTAACGTCCATACACAATATATGAATATTCGTTGAACAATCATGGAACAATATCTGACGACAAGTCGAAATTATTATCCTATGTGCACTTAATTCTTGGATCCTAGGATAATTGACATTTCTGTCCGACGTAAATGTTTCAACACTTTGTCTAAAAGAATTCATCAGGATCAGGACTACGGATGGATCATCATATCCTATACTAATTAATTAGTTAACTTAACTTCTTAATTGAATTAATATCAATAAAATGAAATGTGAGAAAAATGAAATGAAAAAACAAAAAAAAAGAACGAAATATGAAAAGAAGAAATTATGAAAAGAGAAAATAAATCTCACACAAGTATTAGATTAATATTTTTTTTTAATGTACCTATACGTTATTTAGTTAGTTAAATTAGATAGTTATTATTCACTAACACTTAACACACACAATTAAGTTAAACTTATATTCGAATTTCTTTCTATTTCTTCTCACTTATTTGTCTTTTCTTCTCTCATAACATCGCGTTACATTAGAATCTTAATAATTTAACTCTTAGTTTAATTAATTAATTTAATTTTAATTAGTCAAATTAATTCCTATATGACATACTAATACGACAGACCTTACTTTAATTTAATTCTATCATTCACTATTGACATTAGACATTTTATTTAGTTGATATAATAATATGCATAATATTGATATATAATATGATTAATGTTAGATGACTATGACAAATAGTTAGTTGACATGACCGCGACACGGTTCTACTCAGAACATCGTCGGCCATATGTCACAATTGTGTTAAATTTTTTTGAAAAATTGTTAAGTCGGATAGATCTTGAAAAAAAAATCTATCGATTTTTTTTTTTCCCCGGTGTACAGGGAATTGTTACGGTATATGTTATTAACGCCGTCTGCTAAAGGTTAGCAGACGTGCAATTGTAAAGGTTAAGACATTTAATATATTACGATAGATGTTTCAATTATTGAACGCTCCATACACGATCGATTATGACGTGTCTAGCGTTGTTTGGGTCACAGTCGGTAACTAGGAGACGCTACCCTTTGTTACTTGACCGCCAAGCTGAATAGCTGCGTTTTCTAACCTTCCAATTCAATGGCATGATATAGCCATTTATATGTGCATTTATGATGGACCAGGTTCAGTCCTAGAACTCTATATGAGAGGAAACTTATGGAGGTTAGTGTTTAACTAGAATCCTCAGAAGGAGGAGAATAATCGTCCAATCCGTATGAAATATTCAGACTCGCAGTCTCACTGTCGGCAGGTAGCCATGTCTATCTGCGCGTGCATATAGCTGTGATGTTCTGACGACAATACTGCATTGTATCCTTAAACGGACATTGACACGTAAACCAGCAGTCTACGTTATTGATTAATTTATGCATGACTTATACGGACTTATGTTCTGCTCATATTTGAAATGATCATCCTGTGTGTACATGTGATTAAATATTACGGACTCAACCTGAAGGCATTAATTACTTCATTAATGTTGCTGAGTTCAAGTATTACATGTTACTTCTTCATACCATGCTACTGAGTTGTATGAACGCTTCACCCTAATTCGCGTAATGATAAAACAAGCACGATGAACAAGAAATCACTAAAATAACTATACTCAGCACATGATCTTCAACCGGCGAATAACTCAGCAACAATTTCACACCAAAAAAAATCGATCATGTAGGGGGAGGGACTGATGGACATAACATAAACGAGGGACACATGGAAAAACTATGGAGGACATGGTAGCTACAAATAGCACTAATATGTGGCACACAAAAAAATGTGGGCAGTCAAAATAGAACAGTAACTGGACAATCATCAACGAACTAGCAAAACGCTTTATGGGTTGATAGTCATCAATATCTCTCACACTTGTGCGAATCATAAAACATGAAATAACATGACAAGCGAGTTAACGTCGCAAGGAAAAACTGGCAACAACAAAAATATAGCAGGTGCACATAAAATATTGCGGATGCCCAAAATGGCTGTCACCCTACACTTCACTGAAGTGGACGATGGAAAAAAATATGAATGGAACAAATGGAAATAGAACCACAAAACTTGGTGACAAAGTATGGGCAAAATGGGTAAGTCTCATAATAATTTTAAAAAAATATGACTTTGCCGGTGTAACAATAACCGGAAACAATGAATGGAATGGAAACATGGTAATCAACCGACAATGGTATAGAATGGATAAATTGGCAACATAGTTAAATCACATGTATGAGTGTCGGTGTAACAATAACCGAAAATTCAAACAATCATAATGCAATATGGTGTCATCATCATAATGAATCGTGAATGATGCCAACATTAGTGGGGGGTGAGGATGTACATTAGTTAATCACTTTTATTTGGTACAACAGAACAATGTAAACACCAAAAATCTGGGCAAAATCTTACGTCAGAAACATGGCAAAAACAAAACAAAACAAAAAAATCATAGGGGCACAAAGATGGTCAAATATTACATGAGTCAAAAATAATGTGACATAATGACGCTAACGCGTGTAAAAGGGAACTACATCAACTACAATATATCAGGACTGCAGGGATCGTCTGAGTTGGTGGATCTCCATCAGCAGTGGTCGAAAGGATGTCGTGAGGGAATTGTCCATGTACTAGCATAGTCGGCAATGTCTTTCTCGCGGACAAAAAAAATATAACATCTCCATAAATAACGACTGTTGGACTTCATAGCAGAACTGGAAATTGCGTAAAGTCTGTAACCGAGATGTTCAGGGATGCGTAACGATTGGTCTTCACGGTAGCATCAGGATCAAGCAATTCAACAATAGAAGCATTGTATACGAGACCTGCATCGGAAGACACGAGAAGCAGGGTCGACTTCATGCTAAAAATAATAGCAGGGCAGGAAATGTCAACCTGACCGGAGACGGCAACAGGAGGTAGTGAAGTTCAGTTCGTAATCATCTTCGCGAAAATATTCATCGCTTCCAAACTTACAATGTCTTGCGATGACAGGCGAGGATCGTGCTGTGTAGGTTGGGAGGTAGGAACAATGGCATGGATAACGGGAGTGGACGGAACATTACGGGAGGGTTGGGGTGGAGGCTGTGGAATTGTAGGAGGACAACGGAGAGGAATACGTAATCTACGGGGCGGAGGTGTGACAGGGAGAGGGGGAGGCGGAGGAGAGGGACTACGGTGAGGAGAATGAACAGAACCACGGGAGTGACGAAAACGGGTACGCACATGGGCGGCCCGCTGGTGAAGGTACTTAGGAAAGGGAACACAATAGTTAATTAAGGTTGGATGACGACGTTTAGAGAGAAAACGAGCTGAGGGAAGAGGAACATCAGATTCAATATCAGAAGAAGAATAATCGGGGGAAGAGTCAAGATCAGAGGGAGGGGGAGGAAAATAACCGGAGTGAGGGGGAGGAAAATAACCAGAGGGAGGAAGAGCAGATTCAACATCTGAAGAGTCAGACTCAGGTTCTGTATCAAGGTCGGAGGGAGGCGGAGGAAAAAAACCAGGTGGAGGAAAAGCGGGGTCAGAAGAGAGGTGAACAGAGGGAGAAAAATCGGGCTCTGAAGAGAGGTGAACATAGGAAGGAAAAGCGGGGTCAGAAGAGAGGTGAACAGGGGGAGGAAAATCGGGGTCTGAAGAGAAGTGAACATAGGGAGGAAAAGCGGGGTCAGAAGAGAGGTGAGTAGAGGGAGGAAGGGAGGTATGGACAGGAGCTGCAGCAGTAATAGGAGGTACAATAATATCATGCTGAGGCGAAGCATGAAAGAGGCCTGGAGTAACGGAGGGTAACTCAGACAAACGAGCATCACGGGAGAGGATACGTGAGTACAGCTCAGGTGGAGGAATATGACCCTCAGCGGTGGAACAGGAATGATAACGTCTGTTAAAGGTTTTTCTCCACTGTGTTACTGGCTTTATATATGCTCTTAGTCCATCTTCTGTCGTTATCATACATCTTTGTTGGTCACTCGTAACATTATTTATTTCAATTATCTTTCCTTGTTTTATTATATTGATAACGTTTCTCACTGCAATGCGACAGTGTCTTTTATTGAGACTGTTCCAGTGTGCCCTTCCAGCAGCTGTTTGTTGCTGTGACAATTGTTGTTGAAGCAGTTGGTTTTTCTTTTGCAACAAAAATACTTGATGCTCTAGCTTTTGAATGGGTGAATCCATCATAAAAAACAGTTACGAGTTGGTTACGGGCACCAAATCAAGTTAGATGTGACCGGGCTTGGTCACGGCGCTAAATCAAGTCTTATGTGACCGGGGGAGGGGAAGGCTGTGTCACCAAATCAAGTCTAATGAGACAGGGTGAGAAAAGGATGAAATAAACGTTCTGTGACAGGTGAATTTTGTGGCAGTATTTTCTTTCAATATTCTTCTGTAGTGTTACTGGCGACTGCCAGAGATGGTGATTACAGATATAAATTGTAATATAACCCAGGCGTTCTTAGGAGACTCGTACTGTTTTTATTGATGCAGGCTGTAAGATCGTCGTAAATATGGTAGCACTCTATGCTTGATTACCTAATGTAAACAAAGGTCACTGGCTACTGACGATCAGGAAAATAAGATCAGGCTGGTGTAAAATATGAATAAATACTTTTATTCACTGTCTACACACTTTGATAACTTCAATCGGGTACATACGTACATGTTCTTGTGTAATTTACTAACCAGTCTTTCCATGAAATATCATATAGCAAATAAGCCTTCCAAGATGGTAACCACAAACTGACTTCGCTCATCCCGTGCTCAAGAACAACTCACTTAACCCCCCCTTCTCTCAAAACATCGCTTCCATCTTAACTACTGGGCAATTCTACCTCAAGTTCGATGACGTCATTTCTGAATACTTTAATTAAATCACTCATGGGATTTGTGACTAGTGCTATTTACTAACTAGACACGCTCTAATACTTAGTGTTTAAATCTTGCTAAGTATTCTAACCCTAATTATAATTAAGTGGCAGCGCCTTAGTGCTAATCCGACGTAGTAGTCCACACTGTCACAACAGATCACTAGTGACTTATACCATTTAATATGGTCCTCACAGATCACTAGTGACATAGCGTAGTTAATCTAGTTAACATAAAAAACTCGACGTTAATATGTTCAATGTAAATCAAAGTTTTCCCCGTTTTCTCAAAATTTAACATAGTGATAAGGTATGTAAAATGTAATAATTGGCTACCCGGATGTTTGTGTTATACAGTACAGACAACTTAATTCGAATCTTCTTAAGTCAATTTTCATTTAACTCCAAACAGTTCTGACAGTAAGTCCCACAAGGTTTACTTCTTTGTCTATGTTTTTAAAGCCCGTGTAAGTCGACTTTTATTAACCAGAATTCATTAGACTTATCAGGTCGAGCTAATCGTTTTGCGCCAAGGCAGGTGTGGGCTCTACTTACTTAGTCGTTCCTCTTCTACCCTGGAGTATAGAGGAGCTTTGGGCTCGTTAGAGCAAAAGTTCTGTGTTCACACCTTAGAAGGTAACTTTACAGTTATTCGGGGTCGTACGTAATTGTTCGGCGACAAGGTGATAAAATGGTAATGTACGAAGTTAAGAAGTCGGGGAAAAAAAGAAAGGGGGGAGGTTTAACAATTCTATATTACTCATTTTAGAAGGGTGTTAACTCTCCAAACCCGGATGAAAGAAAATAATAGAGAAAGGTACAACGACATATGCAAAAGAAACAACAATAATGAAAACAGAGAGACTAAGTACCGAAAGGGTCAACACTGCAAGTACCGTACCGGGCTAGGGGACTAATGTGAGGTTCGAGAGGCATCACAACCTGCGGTCACTTTGGTCGCACAGCAGACGCAGGGTAGATGTCCTCATATCCGGTACACATGATTCAGGGTACTGTGATGATGGAACCTTACACATGTGAGAAGTATCCAAAACCTCTTCCCATGAACCAACTAAATAAAATTATAAAAGTAATTGTAAGCTGATACCAGCAAAAATATTTAGGAAGGAAACTCTTAGGAACAAATACGTATCGATTTATGGAAAAATGTCACGAGATTTGCCTCCCATTTGCTCTGCAGTAGTGGTCCACCAGTGGCCAAAACTCAAGAGTATCTAAAATGGGTCTTCAAAGGTGTCTACCTTCGCACAAGATTACTCTTGGCAGAGTTGTAGGTAGAAGGATAGTGATAGTTCTATCTGAAGGGAATCTTCACAAGATGATTCAGAAGTCAAGAACAATGCTGCATAGGGCAGAGCACTATTAACATATATTTGATCCGGCACCTATTCTGAAGTTTTAAGCATCGTTTGGCTTGTTCGAGCCCCCGGCTGGTTTAATCGAGCGAAATTCCTTTTATAAGTATTATTGGACCTGTGACGGTATTGCCTCCCCTGCTTTGCAGTAGTGGTCAAACAGTGGCCAAAACTCAAGAGTATCTATTATAGGCTTCAATGAGTCTATCTTTACACAAGATTATTCTTCGCAGAAATGTAGATAGAAGATTGGTAAAGCTTCTATCACATGGGAGTCTTCACAAGGTATTCAGATAAGCGAAAACAATGCTGGCTGTTGCTGAGCACGTTAATCCTGTAATCTGCCGACCACTTGTGTGAAGGATTTAAGCATTTATTACTTTCAGCTCGTTTAAGCCCCACCCCTGATTTACTCAGTGGAATTCTATTATTTTAGTATAGCTCTATTTAGGGTGTGTAGTAATTTGACTGAGACAAACATGCAGTAACTTTAAAATGATTAAATCGAAGTTAAATTTGTAACATTACAAATAACAAAATTTAATAATCACTTTAGTTTTTAACAGTGTGGTGAAGTGGGATGTTATAAATATTTATAGGGGACTTAGTGTACTGACTGAGATCAGCTGTGAAGGTATCTATATCTAATAAGAGTAGTGTATTATAGATAACCTTACTTGCTGCCACATATGTATACCTCAGTCAGAATTATTCTGGAATAGTGTGATGACTACGTTATATGTCTAGGGTATGTGTATGATGAAGTGTAAGTCATAACAACAAGAGACAGATAAACAATTTAATTTATTCCACCACACTTGACAACACTGTGACACTTACTTACATAAAACACTCTACGAGGATATCTTAAAGGAGTCACTGATAACTTTTCAAATAACAATATGTATTCAGTGCTGTCATGAATGTATATGTGTCCTGATTCAAATACAAAGGGAACCAGGAATCACAATCAATTTTAATTACAAGTTATATGTACAGAATTTATTAATATGAATCTTGTAGTGACATATATTATTAATAGTATCCTATGTGTGTCAGTTGTGTGGTAGTAATATGAGGTAATACTGGTTTTGTTTTGTTCAAGCTCTGTTGGTATTTGTCATCATGACTTCAATAGTTTGTTTCTATTGGAACTAGTATTGGAGATGTTCTCAGTTCCAGGTATTAAAACAATTAAATTCCCCTCTTAATTTTATTTTACAATGTCATTTTAAGATGGGGGTACATAATGTTGAGCTCCATGGCCACACTCTCTTATCTTTCGTGATGACTGCAGTAAAAGACTCCTCTGCTCGATTACTTTAATGAGTTCTGGAGCCACCCCACTGGTTGCTATATGGACCAAGGAGTATGCTGTCCGCCTCTGGCTTCAGCAAAGCTCTGACCAGGTGCTGCTCAATAACTTTAAGACCACGGTCCCTGAAACAAGAAGGTTGTACCTTCTACGTCAGAACTAATTTATACTCTATTTCTACACTGAGCACAATACATCACAAACATTGAGTTCAGAGCGTTAGGCCAACTGTCAGCTTCATCTGAAATACTTTATACCAGTATTTCCCTCCCTAATGGTTACTACGCCTCTGCAATTCCAGCATTGTTTCTTTCTAGTCAATAATCTAGGTGTCAGTGTACTGTTTGGCCATTCCATGCAGTTTTACTTTCCTCCGACACCTTCTGTTCAGGCTGGAGCACTAGAGGCTTTACATCATGTTCGCTACTGAACTACACATATATACAGACATAAATTATCAATTTACATTCAATTTTCATTAAAAGATATTGAATATTTCAAGCTTACCACAATTCATGGAAATAATAAACAGTTTCGTTGACTGGCAATGAATATAGCACAACTCCGATCTGCCGATGTCCCAGGCTTTATTTTATAAAAAAATATACACTGGTGCTCAACGCACTGCTTCTTAGTAGGTTTATTACAAGATGTGGCAAGGAACAGACGCTCTGAATTGAGTATATTCGCAGCTCTACCCAATCAAACCATGTCTACACATCTTTTCAAAAAAGCACCCCTTTTCACGTTTCCCCTGACAACACAAGATAGTATTTATAGCCCGACCAATCGTCTTTAGTCTTACATTTGTTGCGCTCCAATCAAATAGGAGTTAACATGGTAGGCTATTTCCGTAACGTAATGTTTTTTCAAACACGTTATAAAAAAAAATTTTATGAGCAGAAATGATTTCATGCTGTCAGGCACCCCCACTATTTTATTTTGGCCATAACTTGGTAATTCCTAGACTATTTGCGTAACGTTTTACATATTCTTTGTCAGCAAACCCTAAGGAACCCAAATATACGAATTTAATGGAGCCAATATGCATTTTCTTCTAGGATAGTCGTGCTGTTACTACCTTCTCACTTCCAAACTTGAGGGTGTCTGGGTACTGTCATGTTTTCAAACGTAAACCGATATAATGTCATAATTCCCAATAAGCGTTTTTCAGGATTTTAAAACCTAACTCTGGTATGGGTAGTGAATTTTATCACTGTCGATTTGAAATAAAGTTAGTGCATGTGGCCTTACACGCGTGATGGCAGCACGAGACGCGTGTTTAGTGTTGCATGTGTCCTTGCTTTCTGCCTCTCCCTTCTCTCTATCCTTTAGTCCATCTGTCTTTTAGTTACGCCGTGTATGGAATGAATGAAACATTAAATCTAGGTCATTGATCAGCTTGCGTATCTCAAGTTTTTTCCAAGAAATACAGTACACGTTTCATTGAAGAAAGCGTGCAGCGACACAGTAGGCTTTTACTATCAACGTGAAAGCGTTACAATTTGCCGACGAAGTAGAAAACAAGGGGGATTTCGAGTACAGTCATTGTGACAGCACTGTTCTTTACCATTCTTCTTTCCTTTTATTAAATTTATTTGTTAGGCTTTACATTTACGTTTTAATTTATATATGGGGATTAGAATAATTCACGACATCTCCCCTCTTAAAACAGACATTATATGTCAGTCCTTTATTCTATATACACATAGAGAAATTTATTATTATTTCTGGGGTTTACGGTGATTCTCATCACACGGATGGCGGCTTAAAAAATCCGCTCCCAAATTTGTTTTTCCAGATATATACTCAATGCTAAAATTATATGGAGCCAAAAGTAAGGACCATCGGAGTAACCTAGAGTTCTCATGCCTAACCTGGGCTAGAAACGATAAAGGTTTGTGATCCGTTTGCAACTTAAATGCCTTCCCATACAGATAAATATTGAATTTCTTTATTGCCCATATTACTGCAAAACATTCTTTTTCGCTAGTTGAGTAGTTGATTTCAGCTTTATTCAACTTTCTGCTAGCATATGCCACTGGGCTTAATTCCCCATCCAATGCATCTGATTTCTGTAGTAGAGTTGCACCTAACCCAATATTACTGGCATCCGTCCTTACTATGAATTCTTGACTTAAGTCAGGTAATTTCAAAATAGGTTTACTTGTGAGCTTTTCCTTCAATTCTTGGTAAGCCATTTCACATTGTGGTGTCCATGTAATGCGATCTGGATGTCCTTTACGTGTCAAATCAGTTAACGGTGCACATATGGAATTAAAGTTTTTGATATACTTCTGGTAGAAACCACATAATGAGACAAAGGATCTCACGTCCTTCTTGGTTTGTGGTCTCGGGGCTTTCTTTAGTTTTTCTAAATTCTTTGGGTCAGGGGTCATGTTTCCCTGATAAACTGTGTGTCCCAAAAATTCCAATTCTTTACATCCAACGCAACATTTGGTTGGTCGGGCTGTTAAATTTGCCTCCCTAAGTCGATTAAACAGCATATTCAGAGAGTCAATGTGTTCCTCAAATGTTTCTGTTGCTATAAGGATATCATCCATGAAATTTGTTATATATGGATTATTCAGAGGGTCCAATAATTTTCTCATCATTCTAGAGAAGACACTAGGCGCATTCTTCAATCCAAATGGCAATCTATTAAACTCATAGTGTCCTTCTGAGGTACTAAAAGCTAGGTATGGTCTAACCTCAGGCTTTACTGGAATCTGATAGTATCCTTTACTCAGATCCACTTTTGAGAAATATTTAGCTTTATTTAATCTGGCAAACAGCTGATTTGTATCCGGCAATGGATCCACCTGTCCTTCTGTAATAGCATTCAGTCTCCTGTAATCTATACAGAGTCTATGTTCTCCAGAGGGCTTCCTTAAGAGTACAACACCGGAACTATATGAGGATTCACTGTGTGAAATAATTCCTTCCTTCAACAGATAGTCTATCTCTTCCTTCAAAGCTTTCTCCTTAGCAAACGGAATCGAATATGGTTTCATACAGACAGGTGTGGGGTCTATCAGTTTCATATCATATTCCAATAGGTTTGTATGCTCTGGTCGGTCTGTTAACACCTCTGCATGATTATTTAGAACCTGTTGCACTCTCTCTTTCTGAGTTTTCGTTAAATGTGTACTGATTTTCACCTGTGCTGCTGTCTCAAAGGGGTGTAATGGATATTCAAATGATGAAAGTGGTTCCTTTTTCATCTCCATGGCGATGGACAAGGTCAACAAGTGTGTCTCTTCCTGATGTTCTCTTTCCAAATATTTCTTCAGGAGATTCACATGATAGATTTTTTCTTTCCCCTTCTTATCTATCTTATAATTTGTTCTAGACACCTTCTCTAAAACTGTATATGGACCTTGCCATCCAATCTGTAACTTATTCTGACTCCCGGGGAGAAGAAGCAGTACCTTCTCTCCCACAGCCAAATCTCTGTCTTTCGCCTTCCTGTTATAATAGGCAGCATGTTTCTTCCTGGCTTGTTTCAAATTTTCATTGGCAAGTTTCCAGCCAGTTTTTAAACGAGTGGTCAGCTCATTCACATATTGGTATGAAGATGTAATGTTTTCCTCTGCCTTTTCATCAGTCCACGTTCTTAACAAAGCTTCGAGTGGACCTTTTATTGGCCTTCCAAACAATAATGTTGCCGGGCTATACCGGTTGAACTATGGGGTACCTCCCGATAAGCAAAGAGGGCGGCGTGCAGGTACTGGTCCCATGTATCTGGTTTTTCGTGTGCCAACTTTCTCAGGATCGACATCAACGTGCCGTTAAATCTTTCCACTTGGCCGTTCCCTTGGGGATGGTACACACTACAATGGAAGTGTTTGGCCTGGAAGATCCTGAAAACTTCTTCAGTTAGTTTCCCCTTGAACTGAGAGCCATTATCAGTCAAGATTTGATTGGGAAAGCCTAACCTTGTGAAAATTGTGAGCAATGCCTCTGCCACATGTTTAGAATCAATCGATGACAGGGCTACTGCCTCTCCCCACATAGAACAAGTGTCCACCAGAGTCAGAATGTAGCTGTTCCTTCTCTTGGTTCGGGTGAGAGGTCCCACAAGATCCACGGCAACTCTCTCAAAGGGTGTTCCCACTATGGGCATTTCCCCCAGAGTTGCTGGTGCAGTCCAATGTTTAGGTGCTACTCGTTGGCACTCTGGACAGGATTTTACATATCGTTTGATATCTTCAGTTATTCCTGGCCAGAAATAGTGACAAGCTATTCGCTGTCCTGTTGCGCTGATTCCCATATGACCACTGAAGGGAATCGCATGCCCTAGTTCCAACACTTTAGTCCTATATGAAGTGGGAAGGACCAGCTGTCCGTGACCATTGGATTCAGATCCAGCCTTCCTATATATCAATTTTGTTCTTCATATAAAACTCTCCCTTGCCTGGAGGTGTATGAGATTTGGGCAACTTCTTGAAACATGGCTTGAGTGTTTTGTCCTCAGCCTGTGCCTTCCTCATCTCATCTGGATGAGTATTTATTGGATTATCCTCCTCCTTTTTAGACTGTGATCTGGTCTGCACTGTTGCCAATATCACAGGTCTCTTGGGATTCCCCAAGAAGACATATCTACACCCCAATATCAGAGGGTAGATTGGCTCATTTATCACTGCTGCTTTTATGATTCCTTCCACATATCGCGTTTTCACTTTTATTCGGGCGACGGGAAGTGTCATGGTAGCTACATCCTTGGTTGCAGTTTGAATCTCCACTGTTTCTGTGGTGTATTGATCGGCCTGCACCAGGTGAGAACTCACAACGGAATCGTAATCTAAACCGGTATCATATAAACACCTTATAGTGACACCATTACAGATGACATCTTCACACACTGGGGGGTGGTATGGTTCCTGTAGTTCTTCAGGTTTGACCTTCTTTTCCTTTTTCCCCGATGTCATAGCAGCACAATGAGGAGGTTTCCTTCTACAATGGTCAGTGTCATGATTGTTCATCTTACAATTTTTACACCACCTTTTTCCTTGGTTGAAAGATTTTCTTTCATCATATTTCCTTTCATCGAATTGTGGGGTTTTTATTTTTATTTTCATACCGTGGCCTATCAAATTGGTGCTTACCTTTGTTTTGATCCCTAGGATCAAATTTATTAAAGTTCTGTGGTGCCCTAAAGTTATCCACTTGTTTCTTTTTATTACCTGTTACCTCTGCTTGAGCTGCTTGATACCTTTCAGCAACATTTAGCAACTCACCCAGCCTCTCTGCACCTTGTTCCATGAGAAACTTTCTCAGGTCTGGAGCCATGGACTCTCTTAATTGCTCTATAAGGACCATTTCCTTAAGATCTTGGGTTTTCCCCAGAGAAGTCCATTTCTCCAAGTATGTCTCTATTCGTGCAGAGAACTGGTGATAGGTTTCACCTGACAGTAGTTTAGCATTCCTAAATTTTTTCCTATAAAATTCTGCATTCTTTTCATATCTTAACAAAAGAGCCTGCTTTAGCATGTCATAATTTTCCTGATCACTTCTGCTCATTTTTGCAAAAACTTCATAAGCTGCCCCACGAAGTCCCTGAGATAACTTTAAGCTCCACCTTTCTCTCTCTAACCCATATGTGGTAGCTAATAGTTCATACCTATTTAGATAGCTCTCTATATCATCGTCTTTCTCAACAAAATGATCTAAATGAAAATTCATAGCTGAGGTTGAGGCTCCCTGGCTAGCAGTGGCATCAGAGGCAAAGGGACTGGCACCATTTTCAGGAGAATGGCCTTGAAACTCAAACTCCCTTAGTCGTAACTCATGTTCCCTTTGTAATCTCTTCTCCTCCTACTTTCTGCTTCCCTCTCTGCAGTCAATCTTCTTTCTTCTGCTTCCCTTTCTGCAGCTAATTTCTTCTCTTCTCTTTCTGCAGCCAATCTTTTGTCTTCTCTTTCTGCCTCCAATTTCTTAGCCTCTTTGTCAGCCTCAATCTGCAACCTCTTAGCCTCAGCCTCTAATTTTCTTTCGGCCTCTTTTTCTAATCTTCTTTCTTCCCGTTCAATATATTTGTCACATTCAGCAGTGACATAAGAAATCATAATTTGCCCGTCCATTCCTAACTCTTTCGCAGTCTGTACAGCAGCAGATCGAAATTTTGCCAGGTCGGCCATTGTCTAACAGATAAATGTCTAAAATATGTAACTAAACAATTTTATCTATGACTAATTAACTCAGGACAACACAGGCACTGTGAGCTCAACCTTATTTATTTTCAATTACCCCCAATATTTGTAATAGGGAAAGATTCAAAATCCCGAGAGCGAGACCCCAATATATGTGGTGAAGTGGGATGTTATAAATATTTATAGGGGACTTAGTGTACTGACTGAGATCAGCTGTGAAGGTATCTATATCTAATAAGAGTAGTGTATTATAGATAACCTTACTTGCTGCCACATATGTATATCTCAGTCAGAATTATTCTGGAATAGTGTGATGACTACGTTGTATGTCTAGGGTATGTGTATGATGAAGTGTAAGTCATAACAACAAAGACAGATAAACAATTTAATTTATTCCACCACACTTGACAACACTGTGACACTCACATACATAAAAGACTCTACGAGGATATCTTAAAGGAGTCACTGATAACTTTTCAAATAACAATATGTATTCAGTGCTGTCATGAATGTATATGTGTCCTGATTCAAATACAAAGGGAACCAGGAATCACAATCAATTTTAATTACAAGTTATATGTACAGAATTTATTAATATGAATCTTGTAGTGACATATATTATTAATAGTATCCTATGTGTGTCAGTTGTGTGGTAGTAATATGAGGTAATACTGGTTTTGTTTTGTTCAAGCTCTGTTGGTATTTGTCATCATGACTTCAATAGTTTGTTTCTATTGGAACTAGTATTGGAGATGTTCTCAGTTCCAGGTATTAAAACAATTAAATTCCCCTCTTAATTTTATTTTTACAATGTCATTTTAAGATGGGGGTACATAATGTTGAGCTCCATGGCCACACTCTCTTATCTTTCGTGATGACTGCAGTAAAAGACTCCTCTGCTCGATTACTTTAATGAGTTCTGGAGCCACCCCACTGGTTGCTATATGGACCAAGGAGTATGCTGTCCGCCTCTGGCTTCAGCAAAGCTCTGACCAGGTGCTGCTCAATAACTTTAAGACCACGGTCCCTGAAACAAGAAGGTTGTACCTTCTACGTCAGAACTAATTTACACTCTATTTCTACACTGAGCACAATACATCACAAACATTGAGTTCAGAGCGTTAGGCCAACTGTCAGCTTCATCTGAAATACTTTATACCAGTATTTCCCTCCCTAATGGTTACTACGCCTCTGCAATTCCAGCATTATTTCTTTCTAGTCAATAATCTAGGTGTCAGTGTACTGTTTGGCCATTCCATGCAGTTTTACTTTCCTCCGACACCTTCTGTTCAGGCTGGAGCACTATAGGCTTTACATCATGTTCGCTACTGAACTACACATATATACAGACATACATTATCAATTTACATTCAATTTTCATTAAAAGATATTGAATATTTCAAGCTTACCACAATTCATGGAAATAATAAACAGTTTCGTTGACTGGCAATGAATATAGCACAACTCCGATCTGCCGATGTCCCAGGCTTTATTTTATAAAAAATATACACTGGTGCTCAACGCACTGCTTCTTAGTAGGTTTATTACAAGATGTGGCAAGGAACAGACGCTCTGAATTGAGTATATTCGCAGCTCTACTCAATCAAACCATGTCTACACAGCTTTTCAAAAAAGCACCCCTTTTCACGTTTCCCCTGACAACACAAGATAGTATTTATAGCCCGACCAATCGTGTTTAGTCTTACATTTGTTGCGCTCCAATCAAATAGGAGTTAACATGGTAGGCTATTTCCGTAACGTAATGTTTTTTCAAACACGTTATAAAAAAAATTTTATGAGCAGAAATGATTTCATGCTGTCAGGCACCCCCACTATTTTATTTTGGCCATAACTTGGTAATTCCTAGACTATTTGCGTAACGTTTTACATATTCTTTGTCAGCAAACCCTAAGGAACCCAAATATATGAATTTAATGGAGCCAATATGCATTTTCTTCTAGGATAGTCGTGCTGTTACTACCTTCTCACTTCCAAACTTGAGGGTGTCTGGGTACTGTCATGTTTTCAAACGTAAACCGGTATAATGTCATAATTCCCAATAAGCGTTTTTCAGGATTTTAAAACCTAACTCTGGTATGGGTAGTGAATTTTATCACTGTCGATTTGAAATAAAGTTAGTGCATGTGGCCTTACACGCGTGTTAGGGGTGGCATTAATATAGCGAGACGCGTGTTTAGTGTTGCATGTGTCCTTGCTTTCTGCCTCTCCCTTCTCTCTATCCTTTAGTCCATCTGTCTTTTAGTTACGCCGAGTATGGAATGAATGAAACATTAAATCTAGGTCATTGATCAGCTTGCGTATCTCAAGGTTTTTCCAAGAAATACAGTACACGTTTCATTGAAGAAAGCGTGCAGCGACACAGTAGGCTGTTACTATCAACGTGAAAGCGTTACAATTTGCCGACGAAGTAGAAAACAAGGGGGATTTCGAGTACAGTCATTGTGACAGCACTGTTCTTTACCATTCTTCTTTCCTTTTATTAAATTTATTTGTTAGGCTTTACATTTACGTTTTAATTTATATATGGGGATTAGAATAATTCACGACAAACAGTTGGAAATAATTTGAATAGTTATGGATCAAGAAAAGTTATCCTCACAGTCTTTAGGGAATGTGAGATATTACAAGAAGTTCAAGTGGCAGCATATATTTTAACTTAGCTGCCAATGGCTGTTCTGCTCTTTCTTATGGGTTGGTTCTTTTCACTCTGCTCGCGCTCGTCTCTGATCAAGGTTGTCGGGGGTAGCTCGTTTCACAGAAATGTCAAGGAGAGTCTACCACGTGTGTCTTTCGTCTTAAATCTTATGCCACGGTTCCCTTCTTGTTCCGAAGATAGTATTTTCTGCTGGTACCACCAATAACTATGGTAAAGAATAGAACGAAACGCTCTTCTGAGTATTGCGTTTCCCACCCCATAGTTATGGGTTCCTATCTTCCCATACCACCATCCCAATTACTCAGACTTTACCCTGGATGAGAATTAAATTTAATCCCTCGGGATAAAACTTTGTTTACATTTAAATAGAATAGCTTTCATAGTTACTTTATATTTAAGTGAAACGGTAAATAAAAAAGATATAGTCTGTTTACATATACATCTCCACCGATTGAAAAGCGTTCACAATATAAATTTAAATATGTTTTCATTTATGTTTTACACTGATTGAAAAGTTTGAAACTTCCATTACTTTAAAATGAATATTTTCATTTAGACATTTACACTGGTTTAAAGCTTGAAAACGTACATTAATTTTGAAGTGAATATGTTTATAGGGACATTTACACTGCTTTGAAAATGTAAGTATTATACTTAGAATGTACATCATTTCTTTCATCTTTCCCTCCCTGCTCCATAGGGAACCTAGGACTACTTTATGCTTGTATTTATCTTTACGAAGCTATCAATAAAGCAATCACCAGCCCGTGCAGTGGTGGTTCATTAATCATCATGCTATACGCTGAGGTTGCCAGCCTCAAATGACTTTGACATCCGATAGCGAGATTCACACATTAAACTTCACATGCTAATATATACATATATATGTTAGTTCACATGTTAGCTATAAAATATGAAATGTAAATCACAACTTACGCCAATCTTGACTCTCAGACTTTTTGCTCAGATGAATAAAAGAGACGAGTCGGTCTCTTACACGCGTCTGGGGTGTCATTAATTTGACTATACATTCCCTCTCTGACTCCGTTTGTTTCTTCAGTGTCCTAGTCCCGGTGTTCCTTATTAAAATGTAGAGATTTCCTGTGATTTGTCTTATTTGGTTCTCCAATAAAAGGTCCGGCTAACTAAAAGGAATTATGAATCTAGTCTTCGCTCTGTCAAGGTCTGATTTTGTCTTGGCGAGCGTGAAATTCACAGTGAAATAAAACTGCGAAAATGGACAGACTATATTCCCTGCCTTCCCACGCCTTCGTTTGTTATGGAGTTAAATAAAAGCTCCAATCATATTTAAACTGGTCGAGTGTGGTACTTTCAAAATATTTCCGACATGGAAAAAGTTTGAAAAGGTCATGTATCCCATAAATGATAATATGATGTCCAATGCCCTTGTGTACAAACTTACAGACAGATCGGGTAACTCCCATGACAACATGTGTAAACTGTAATACTTATTATTTTATTAGAAAGTAATGTTGTCATAACAAGTCGGCGCGGAAGCGATTTTGTCACACCTGTCTGCCCACATGTGTCTCACACAGACAGTAATCTCGTTATCTGTCGCATGAGTACGCAAAATCTCCTTGTCTGCTCATCTGGGTTACCAACCGAGTCGTCTTATCAGCTGTTCAATCTAAACACGCCGGCGACTATCTTATCTCTGTTGCTCATCGCAAGCCAGGATGACCGGGTAAGAAACAAGTCACATCACAGAGACGAGTGTCGAATGATTTTATAAAATCAAATATCTGCTACTTAGCAGAAAAATAACGAAGAAAGAAAGAAAGAAAAGTGCGATAATTGACAGCACATAATAAAAATCAATACCACAAATGTACCGATACTGCCGGAGAGAAACAAAGATCGATAGGGGCCGCCCACCCCACACCTCTCCCAAAACTGTATTATAGTGCCAAAAACCCGTTCCACAATCCCAAACCCCCCCCCCACCCCCCCCCACCCACCCCCCCCCCCACCCCCCCCCCCCCCCACCCCCCCACCCCCCCCCCCCCCAAAACACAAAACAAAAAAACCCAACAACACCATCCCAAACCCATCCCCACCCCCCCCCCCAAAAAAAAACCCCCCCCACCCCCCCAAAAAAAAACCACATACCCCCACCACCCCCAAACAACCACCCCAAACCCCAAACCTCCATACCCCCTTACACCCCACCCAAATCCCCCCCCACCCCCCCCATACCCCCCCCCCCCCCCCCACCCCCCCCCCCCCCCCCCCCCCCCCCCCCCCCCCCCCCCCCCCCCCCCCCCAACGCCCCCCACCCACCCACCCCACCCCCAACACCCCCCCCCCCCACCCCCCACCCCCCCCAACCCCCCCACCCCCCCCCCCGCCCAACCCCCCCAAACCCCCCCCCAAACCCCACCCCCAAACCCCCCCCCCCCCCCCCCCCCAACCCCCCCCTACTAACCCCCCCCCCCCCCCCCTCCCCCCCCCCCCCCCCCCCCCCCCCCCCCCCCAACCCCCCCCCCCCAACCCCCCCCCCCCCCCCACCCCCCCCCCCCCCCCCCCCCCCCCCCCCCCCCCCCCCCCCCCCCCCCCCCCCACCCCTAAACCCCAAAACACCACCCCCCCCCACCCCCCCCCCCCCCCCCTAACCCACAACCCACCCCCCCCCCCCCCCCCCCCACAACCCACCCCCCAAGACCCCCACCCCCCCCCAACACCCCCACCCCCCCCCCCCCCCCACAACCCCCCCCCCCTTTTCCCCCCCCTTCTCCCCCCGCGCCCACCCCCCCCCACCCCCCCCCCGCCCCCCCCCCACACCACCCCCCCCCCCCCCCCACAAACCCCCCCCCCAACCCAATCCCCCCCCCCCCCTACCCCCCCCCCCCCCTCCCCCCCCCCCCCCCCCATAACCCCCCCCCCCCACCCCCCCCCCCCCCAATCCCACAACCCCATGACCCACCCCCCCCCCCCCCACCCCCCCCCCCCCCCCCCCCCCCCCCCACCCCACCCCCCCCCCCCCCACACCAAACCCCCCCCCCCACCCCCCCCCCACCCAAACAACAAACCCCCCCACCACAACCTTACCCCCCCACAACCCCCCCCACCCCCCCAAACCCCCACCCCCCCCACCCCCCCACCCCACCCCCCCCCACCCCCCCCCCCCCCCCCCCCCCCCCCACCACCCCCATTTCCCAAACCCCACCACCCCCCCAAACCCCCCCACCCCACACCCCCCCCCCCACAGCCACACCCCCCCCCCCCCACCCCCACCCCCCCCCACCCACACCCCCCCCCACCCCCCCACCCCCCCCCCCACCCAAAAAAAAATGGACCATTACTTGTGGACCCCCCCCCCCCCCCCCCCCCCCCCAATCACCCAAACCCCCCCCCCCCCCACATATCATCAAACCACCCCATAAAAACAACCCCCCATCCACACAAATCAACCCAACAAATCCCCCCACATCCCCCCCAATCAATCCAACCCCTCCAATACCCCACCCAACCAACCTACTCATTCACACAATAACAACCCACGCCACACAACCTACCATATTTCTATAATTGAACACCTTCCCACCCCTATCTTTCAATATTAAATCTAACAGTTCTAATTCCAAAAACCAAACCTTTACACTCTTAACCCCCCCCCCCCAAAAAACATACCATATCATACAACTCATATAAGACTAGTTGCCCCCTCGACATTTATCTAAACCACGCAAATACCATTGCCCATAATTCACCCAATCACCACCCCAACACCCCACCCATACATGTAATCCCACCCCCTTTAATCCCTAATGTGATCACCCTCACTACTTCATATCAAATATACCACCTACCATGCCACCCCCAGTCCCCCCCCCCCCACACCTTAGTTCCCAACCCCCACCCATCTTTTATTTGTATTTCCCCCCCCGAATGCAACCTCTTCAGAAAAAGACATCCACCCAGCCCCAGATAATTATATGCCGTCAGTAACACTCGAAAAACTTCCACTCCCCAAGATCCATCTGTTTTTGATTACCCCTTACCTAGAAACAAAACCTAATAACCCTTCCAAGTAACCCCAACCCCACTCAATAACTTATAGTCAACCCCACCCAGACTAATCAGAGCCATCACAACTTACCTTGCTTGTCCCATTTCATTAATTAGCCCCCCCACCTTCAGCCCCCAGAACCCCCCTATGGTATCCATCCACTTACCCCCACTCGTATAGCTTCTTCAAATGGGAAAGACCATACACCAACTTCTGTACAAACAGTCCCACCCATCCTCCCCAACAACATCTCGCTACCCCAGCCTTCTTCCCTCCTCCCCCAACCCCACCACTTACAAACCTCCCCATTTCTCACCCCCCACACCCCACCTAATTCCGACACCTACCAAAATTCCTATCCTTTACCCCCCCCTTATATCTCACCCCCACATCTGCACCTCGCCTCCACCCCAATTCAAGTATCAACAAATCCCTTTCCCCATTGCACCGGACCTCCGCATTCTACAATCCTTCCCCTCAATCCTCCCCCAATATCTCCCCAACCATAATTACTCTAGAACCTACTCACAGCGTGCCACCAACCCACCCTCACATTTATTCCTTATAATTATCATTCCAAACCCGACTCTAACTCTCACATGGGTTAAATTCCCTTCCCCTTTCCCCAAAGAATTAAACAACCCCCCCCTCTCCAATTCCAAAAGCCCTTTTGATCCCCACAAACCTCCTTCCCAATCCTCCCCACAATCCCCTCTGTATTTTTATGTAGCATACTATCCTAGATTCTTGAAACCCATGTCGACTAATAAAGAAAAGATAATTCCAGAGTTTGGGATCCAAAAAATTGCAGAAATCCAACAAAACTCAAGATCCATGTGCTTTTTTGCTGACGCTACTATGGTCCCCTCCCATTACGTGACAGAAGGTCAAACATCCTAAAGCCCTTTTCCCAACGTATATCCAATATTCACCCTGGCAGCGAAGGATGAGCAGTGGCAAAAGATAATGTTGCTGTCGAATGGAACTAAACTTACGTGGTAAAAGTAGAGTATCAAATCTCTTTTGATGGCCCCTGTAGTTCCCAATCCCCAACTATTGGAATTAGGAATAAACCAGTCAGCCGAGGTAATATTTCGACGCTAGCAAAAAATTGATCTTGGGAATCCTATCTAAAGTTGCAGGATTTGATACCAATTACAAACCCAAATGCCATATTTTCTACAACATAGGAAACCCCAAAATAAACCCCCCCCACCCCCCCCCCCACTTCCCTGTTTCCTCCCCAACACAGCATTAGAGCCAACATCGATGTTCCAGTCCTCCACCCTCTTTGAACCGATTGATTGAGCCAGGGATAAGTCCCCCTAGAGGGATTCCAAGGTCCAAATATTTTCCTTGACGATCTCGATAAATTGGGAAATATCCACCCATTGATCCCTTACCTCAGACCACCTCCCCCTCATACACCCCTTCCCCTCAGAGGGGAGGAGCCTAAATTAATTTTGACAAATTCCCATATCATTACATAGCCTACTTTCTAAGAATTGCGACAGTCCACATAGTTCGTCCCCGCTTAGGAAGAGTAACTCAATGGTCCGTATTTATAGAGTTTTCATGATTTATATCTAAATGGTTTTTATAGCTAGCTAAGACCCCTGAACTTTCTTGGTTGACAGGGTATTAGGAAAGAATCCAGGTGGCAGTTTACAAATGGACACATCACACTTTATCCTGCGTCTTAAAAATCGCCCTACCTTTTCCCGTTCCATTTATCGCACAGTAGCTTTAAATTCCCTTGCGATTTCCCCCCAACAACCTATAGATCCAGTTTCTTAGAACCCCTGTGTTTGTAAGTATTTAAACCCCATCCAACGGGTTAGTTGTATCCAAAACATCGAAGATCCCCCTTCATTGACCCATGTTATGTGTCATAGCGCTCGAAAAATGAAATTTACCTGGACTTACCAGTGGACGTACAGTCAAATCCTTACCGAACAGAAATCCCGTCCTCTACACGAACTTATGACCAACCATCCTTATACTAGGAGCCATCACCCTTTGGGGACCCCTTTTTTTCCCTGGATGCCAGGTCACCCCCTCACTCCAAAGGGAACCCATCATCCCTTAGGGTTGTACCCCATTCGCCCCCCCTTCAGAACCCATAAACCGGCAAGGCCCAAGGGTTATCAATTTTACATTTTATTTGATTTGACTTCACTTGTTATTAAAAAAACCCCACCTTTTTCATTTACCTCACCCCTTTCCCACCCAAAACCGTCCCTCCCCCCCTTTTTGTCCTATTTATTCCCTAACAACTTTTTTTACCCATTTACCACCCCAACCCCCCCCCAATAACAACCCACCCCAAAACACACCAACATCTGGGTCATCCACACTAACCCACATAAGACAAAACACAGAAAATCCACCCCCCCCTCCTTTTTTTTTTCCCTCTTCCAGGTTCCCCCCTTTTTTTCTTTTTCTCCTTGCGGAAGGGGCTTAATTGAAGCTTGCGTTGCGCCCCCCCCCGGGCATCGGAGTTGTCTCGGAGATGACAGTCTAACGTGACAGGAATGGCCTCGCGGTGCACCCTGATTTATTGCCGGTTGCTGGAAAAGTGTCACAGTTCGGAAAATATGTATTGACGGGGGAGGGACCGCAGATCCCGCGATACCCCCCCGCCCACGCGTAGATCGGGGTATGTTTCTACATCCGTACTCGCAGGGTTACTCGAGCCATTTTATCACTTGTTTGTTACGTGTTTGCCCGGTTTCAGGAGTCGGGTTCGAGAGGTTTAATGGGTGGTCGTGGCGGGAGGTTCACGTGTGGTTGTGCTGTTACGACACTCGTCAAAGTATTGTTTTTTTCGAAACGTGCGGTGTGACGGTTATACAGAACTGTCACAGCATTTCATTTTCCTTTTAGACTACCATGCTAGGTCTATTTTGCAGCGTCATTTACGAAGCCTTGTTACTACATTACCACGGTTGTAATGAATCAGTCCACGGTTTCTTAAGTACAACAGTATAGACTACAAAATCATTTTGATTTGCCCAGACCACATGCGAAAAAAACAGATGTCAGTGAGCGATCAAGGAAACAGCCGGCAGGAAGTTACTCGAGGGATGGTGGCTTGCACGGAAAAACCGTGTGCAGGTGCTAGGCAGACGGTAATATAAATGAAACCAGTAAGGTCGCATAATAACATGAATTAATGATAATTATGAGGCGGCTCTAAGTGAATGCCGCATTATTTGATTGTCTGTCCCTGAGTTCAGCTCACGATTAGCTAAGATGCTACGATTTTTTATCTCAACCCATTGCCCGACGACCAATACTTCAGATTATATAACTTCAGTTTTGTGTCACCTAACAGGGGAGAACGTATAGCAAACTCAGAGCCTTGCTGTTTATGGTTGGTCGATAGTTTGGCTTCTCCCTCCCCCCCCCACCCCCCCCCCTCCCCCGCCCCCCCCCCCCTCCCCCCCGGCGCTGCCAAAGGCACCTCAATCCCAACTTCTCTAAACTGTCCAGGACCTTGATCCATTATATTTCATCTTCATTATAGCTGGCATTAGCATCCATGATACTGGTGATAACAAAATCCTCACAGATAACTATAATCTTTACGACTTCCACAGGTGAAAACTTTCACAGAATAGATCAAAGTAGAATGGTAAAAGTTACACTGATAGTGACAAAATGTTTTTTCTTTATTGAAGCATTTTTTTTTCCTTTTTATAACATACTCCATCTCATTACTCTTCAACATCACACTTCCAGTCCCCTACGCCAGTATCGTCTATGGGACCACCTTTAACGTTTTATCCCTTCATAAGCTTTCAACAAATTCATGCCAAGCCCTCCTGTCCTCTGCCATTCGAAATGTTTTTCCATGGCTTCCTTACCACTTTCACCTTTCTCTCTCTCTCTCTGTCGCTCCATTTCTCTTCTTCATGTGGTTTTGTCCGTCTCCGTCTACCTGCAATACCCTGTATATTTCATAACAAGTACTGACTTGTAATGCTATCAACAGGTTTCCTAAATCTATGTTCCCTCCATCGCAATCTTCGTCTTCTCACCTTTTGTTCCACTGACATCTGCCTGGTTCTTGTCATCATTTCCAATTTCTTCATCCTGTCACACGACTTTAATCCTTCTCTTCTACGTAAGCCCCCATTTATGAAAGTCTGGAACGTTCTGGTTGTTAATTTTGTTGTTCTCCATGTTGTTTCAGAGCCATATTTAAACTATTTGTTGTGAATAAATTACACCTATAATAAAGTGCAATTTCATTAATTGTTTGTCGCTGTTATTGTGACACATGATCTAAATGAACTCATTCAATGCAAGAGCGGGCATACATCTTTTGTACAAAACAAATAAAATATACAGAAGTTTCGTGTTAAATGTCAGTCATCATCAAGATTTAATTTCTCAAGCATGGGAAATCATTTCTATTATTTTTCAGTTTACAGTGTCTAAAATTATTATTATTATTATTATTATTTTGAGCTGATGGTGTAAAATTCCAGTGTTTTATTTTCTTCTTTTTTTTTCTAATCCTATACAGCTTCCCGTGGAGAAGGGGACTATAAATCAAAGCACTTCATGATCTCATTCTTGAGTAAGGTTTTTTTTATTTTTTATTTTGGCATGTGCCCTAGTATAACTGACGTAGCTTGTGTCTGTGTTGAACGGGACGCGTCTCGCCAAAACGAGGCTAGACTCTTATTTTTTGTTTTTTTTAATTAAAAAAACACCGGTTTTTGTTTTACATAATGCATTTATTAGCACCTCACACAGCCAGTTTTAGTTGTTTTTTTGTGTTTTGCTTCATGGAAGTATAAAACTCTTGCGTTCAGTTTATCGAGGTACAATTGTCTCTGCGACAATTGCACTGACAATTACAGCTTTTCTGACTTCTCTTAAATAGTTCCATAAACATGCAACAGCGGAGCTATTTATTAATGGTCAGATTTTGGATATATGTTGGGAGGGTGTGTTTTTTCCAGCTCTGCTACCTGACACAAAACAGTATGAATACGAAGTTATTCCTTCGGTAATATTATGACGCATAATGGTAGTGTAGTTTACTTATTTCTGAAATTAATGTGAATGGTCGTCACAGCAGGTACTGCCGTAGGGGAGCAGAGTGTTAGATACTTCACAATTCAAAATATCTAATGTACGAGGTAACATGACCAGTTCCTTTCCAAGCTACATTCGCTTTCCCTAACTTAAGAGCATAAGCATGTGCCAATGTACAGCTATGTAAACTGGCACGTGACACTACCAGATTCCGAACCTGGTAACTGTGTCCCGAGAAGCACTCTCATCACTCTGCCTACTGACGCTCTAAATCAGGGTCTATTCCTGTGCAATCGACTCCTTCACTTGTCCAGCGCAGGCTACGGACATCTGTGATTGTCTGGCTAAGGTTACGGACCCCTTCTTGGAAAAACGATGGTAGATTTCTGATACTGTCACTTGTCCGATGGCCATACGCTGCTGTTAAACGACTGGTAATTTTAATCCTGTGTGTCATAGAAGACCAAAATTGGAGCTCAGATGGGTATCCATATGACCTATCTAGCAAGTTTGAGTTCTGATTACATGCGCCCCTAATCAGATTATCTTTTCTTATAATATCAACTGTAGGTTCTAATGACGATGTTTGTACTTTTCAACATATTTTATGTCATTTTTATAAGTATTTAACGTTGAATTCCTTGACATTGATATGTAAAATGCATGTGAGAATAAATGAATTCAGTATGAAAGGTGAGAGAAAGTACGGGCAGATTGCCAGATGGGCTTGCGTGCCCAATTCTCAACCCTTTGAAAATAAAATTCGTTCGTTCGTTCTTTCCTGTCCATCTCTTGATGTTATCTTCCCACTTATAGAGTTTTATTCTCTTGCATGTTTGCCTTCAACTCTTCCTTCTAATAAGATCTTCATTAAGATCTTCAATAAGATCTTCAATAAGATCTTCAATAAGATCTTCAATAAGATCTTCAATAAGATCTTTTTTAAATGGCCAAATTATTTTAGCTGTCTAATTTTTATCTGCTTTAAAAATTCTCTTGTCATTCTTATAAGGATAATTTAATTTGTGATTGTATATGCTGGCGTGGCTCATGTCCTTCATATTTCTCACTTCTCATAACCTCGTCTTTCGTTACTCATATCTCATAACTTGTAATTCTGATAGTAAAATATTAATAACTTGTATGATTAAGTCTTTAAATTATTTCAAAGTCCTCCCTACTATTTTTACTTTGTCTATGACAAGGTTGTCGTCTCTGGTTTTCGTTATCCTGTTTTAAAATATAAATTTAAAGTCATAACTATACGTGTTTTATTAATTTTAATCACTATATTTCTATTCAAATCACTATAATTTATTTTGTTGCTAATTTCCAGATGTTCTTTTATCCGAAACAGAACTTTCAGAAATGCCAATGCACCTTATCAATTTTCATTTAAACTGCTACATTATACTTTAATTTGTTTCTATCTTTTTTTATGTTTAAAAGGAAACAATTCAATTTATTTGATCTTGTTGCGAGCGAAGAAGAAATCTGGAATACACTGTGACAACATAAACGATTGAAGGAAAAAAGTAGATGAAGGACGTCAACGAGAGAAGATGACAGACAGCTTAACATCATAGACTCTGGGAAGGTTAAGGCGGCCGGCGTGATGCTGACCACATCATAGCGTAGACATTAGTCAACAAGAGAATCGATCAACAAAACTGGAGACAAAAAGCTGTGGAAAGACAATATCTTCTAGCCCCCAGGCATGGTACTTGATCAGTGTCAGGACAAAACCTGGAATACATTGTAACAACTGGGCACATTGATGAAAAAGAGACAAGGAAGATAACGAGAGAAGATAAGGGCCATAATAACGTTATGTTATTGAAATATCAACATAAGCTTATATGCAGTGCTGGGAAAAAGAAAGTGGCTGGCAATTTCATCATGTAAAGTAAATTGCCTCAAAAACCATCACTGTAAGAGGAGGGAGCTGTTAGGTACAGGCTTTATGCAAGGGAACCAGCTACAGTGATGGCCCATTCTCCACGGGGAGCGCAAAGGAAAATGCTGGTGATGATAACGATGATGCTAGGAAGAGGAAGATGTGAGGAGACATGCTCGCAGAAGCTACTATGTGGCATATGAAGACGACAAGTTGAGATCTCAACGTCTTAACTCATCGTATCCATCATAATTGGTATTTGAGGTCCAGTTTGTTTTACTAGAACAAAGAACTAATAACTTTAAACGGTCTTTTAAAAAAACACTCTAAGAAGTGATATGAAAACCAGTGGATAGAATGGAGTTTTAGCACAGAATCATCCGTATCTCCTAGAACATACCATGAAACCACAGAAAACGGCAAAAACGAATTACTGCGAGCGCTGCCCTACACTTTATATTATCGCTATTTGAAACCAAATTTATCTCTACTTCATTTTATTTTACAATCTGTTTTCTCCTTCCTTTTTCTCTTTGTCTTCTTCACATCAATGTGAAAGTAATTTTTATCTGTCTGTCTGCCTCAACGCGCGTATATAAATAACATTGTCGTTCTTGCAGCCAAATATATTTTTTAACAGCTCTTTTTTATGTTTTGAGTCTGCTCTATAAGAAATAGGAAACTGGGACTGTTGTAAACAATAACATTATTAGGAAAAACTAGAGGACAATTAAAGCAACAAATATTTTCAATGACGACTGCGTCTTGAGCGAGTGGACGACAAGAAACGTGCTAACGCAAAGACCAAGAATAACAAACAATACCGACTTAATGTCAATGAATGAAAATTCAAAGATGATAACATTCGCAAAATGCATTAACTTACTGCGTAAAATAAGACACTTAAATATTTGATTTCATTAACCGAGCTTTTCATACGCAACATTTCATGGCTCGTAGTTTGCCGAGTTATTCAGCACATTTATCTGTACGAAAGAGATGTTTCTGGAGTTGTATAATTGGCGTGGTGTGACATTTTAAAAAGAAATATATATATATTCACTCTATAACTCTCTTATTTTATGCAGATTGTTTTCTTTGCGTTGATAACCTATTGTCCTATTTATGACATGCATCCCGTGAATCTACAATAATTCTGAACTTTCACTTATTTATTTGTTTAATATCTGAAAATATTCCTTGTCAGCAACATAGGATATGTTCAAGAAAACAGGAATATCAAAATAAGAATTCAAAATTGAAGACGAGCTACAACTGCACTGGGACATGTAAGGTAAAGGTAAAGGATCCCGTTACACGCCCATAGACCACTGAGCTAGGAAGCCAGTGCACTAACCCCTATGCTACCGCGGCTCCCACTGGGACATGTACTAAACTAAACAGAAAAAAAAGAAAACCAGAAATAAAACTAAAATAAAAATCTTCCACTTTGTCGTAGATTTGCGATAGGGGAATTAAGACATAGATTGGTCCCTTCTGAATAGATTAGAACAGGTGAAAGCTCAGTGAGAGGAAGCTAAAGGAAATAGCTTTTAACGAGTGAGATGGTGGAAAATAATAGATTCTGTCCCTGAAATCGAGAAAGCCTCTCTCTTTCAGCCTATCTCCACAATAGATCTAGTTGAGTCAGACAGTCTAATATAATATATATTAATATATATATATATATATATATATCTCCACTCACATACACACACACATAAGTGACAACAGTTAGACGCACAGACGTGAAAACTATAACAATGAAATATCGATATTTAGGAAAGAGCTGACCGACACACTTGAATAAGTTTATGTAAATTTTATTAACATAAGAATTTCACAAGACAGTAAATAACTTTAGACTATCAAATCAATACAAAAAATACACATAGGTTAAAGAATTACTAACAATATTAGACTCATAGGTGTAATCCTTTCCCCCTCTGTTTAGCCCACGATCCTGTTAGAAGATAAGTGATAAGCCCCAAAGAGTCACAGATATATACCCTATGGTCTTGGATTTCTCTCTACAGTTAAGAACCGAGTTGTTATATCAATCTATTCTAAGAAGAGAAAAAACATTGGATACACAACTAGCATATAAGAAATACAAGGTGGGTGAAATTTGTTAAACAATAAAAGAGTCACTCATTCCTGCTCTCATTCTATTCATACAACAGTGGCCACTGACAATCTTGCTACTTACAGACTAGATTTTTCCCTTTCTGGAACAATCTTTGGGACATACACACATACAGCAGCGCCCGTAATTTTTCGCCAAGAGAACCCCAGCTCCTCAAAAGACAGAATAGCGGACAGTCTCTCTTTGATCTTGCGTAACATAATTTACCAGACCGTGCAAGAGATTTATGCTCTCCAGATTTCACACTATTACTTGCTTGCAGACTATGGTCATAAACGAAATACACGCACGCTCGTCTTTCATCTCAAATTTTTCACCTTGAGTAATTAACTTATAGGCGAGCAGATTAGAGACAAGTGATAGATGATGGTCTTACTTCTTATCCCTGTCGAGAACGAATTAACACGATTCGGTCCCATCAAAGAACCTAGCTTAACAGCAATAAAATGCGTTGCTAAATTAGCAAGGAAAAGACAAAGATATTAATAGGAGAGTTTTATCTTAACAATCGAGCGTATGCAAAAAAGAAGGGTAAAAGAGCGAAAGAAAGGTAAAAGAGCGGAAGAAATAGAAAAAGACAAGTGTAGAATAAAGAATAGATATCTGAAATTTATTAAACATAAATCTCTCTGCCACACACTTAAATGTTAAAGTAAGCCTATAGCTACTTACTAATTACTACTTACTACTTACTTTTACATTTTACTTTCGAGGTCCACTTTTGCCACAAAGCCAGGTGGGGCGACGAAGATTCCGTTTCTCAGAGTAAAATGTGCTGCTTTGGCTTATTGATACCGTTTTGTTGTAAGTCATATTGTATCACTCTGAAACATTGCAAATAATACAAACTACAGCCGAGATGTTTCAGATAAATGGGTATGAGCGCAGAATGGAAAGATTACAAAGTGAGGACAATGCCACCTGGATGAACTTATGAACTTAGAGTAGTCCTCCACAAACTGCATCAACGATTCAAAAGAGTTGTGATCCAATGGACCACATCCAGTGTAACATCACTGGCAATGTAGAGGCTGACAGATTGGAAAAGGAAGGCGTAAAGCATCATCGGCCTGATGCAAGTATAACTTTCGAAGGGGCAAAAAGTGTTATCAGAATCAGATACAGAAACAAATGGGATATTAGAGCATTCAGGCCACACACAAAAAGATACATACTACCAGCTCAACAGAAGAGAACAAGTGGTAAAGTTCAGACTCCGTACGGGCCACAACAGATTGGGATACCCTGTATTCAACAAGCTAAAGATAGGAACTACCGATAAGTGTAACTGTTGCTCTGATAAAATGACTGCTAAACATCTGCTTCAAAGATGCCCACCATATGTGGAACAGAGAAATCGCAAATGGCCAACACCAGTACCATTCGCGGAAAAGCTCTACGGAGATACAAATAGCCCCAAACTGACTAATGCCTTCTTTGAAAACATTAAAGCAGACGTCTATGAATGGGCGAAGAAGAAGAATTAATGAAAGAAAGCCAAACACAAACCAGTGAAACTAAAGATGTGGAAAATATGTAGACGTTGGATCACAGTTTGTGGAAAATAGTTGATAGTATTACAAGGCATTCCTCTTTCTGGAATTCCCCGGGTACAAGAGAGTGAGATAGAAAGGCAAATGGAGAATAGGATTGGAGAATAGGATTGGAGAATAGGATTGGAGAATAGGATTGGAGAGAAACTTAATTTAAAATTTTTCTTTACATACATGGAAAGAACATGAACGGATGGCACATCATACGAAGGCGTGCCCGTGCACTTTTTGAAGCAATTGCTTAAGGAGAGAATAGAATGTTCATGAATGTATAAAGCTCTAAAAAAAACATCGTCTCAGTACATGATCTCGTCATAAAGAGCTAGCAATAAAGTTTATGTTTGTGTATGAGCTGCAGAAAACGTCGAATTAAATTATTTCAGCATACACGTTGGACACATCTAAATATTAGTTAACTAGAACAGTAATTATAAAATGTACGGTTAAAGTGAAGTACTAGTCAACAGACGGATAAATGGAAGAACCGAAATACTAACAGATAGATGGATAGACAGTCAGCTATAAGGACAGACAGAGAGAAAGATAAGTAGGTACAGAGGCAGGCACGCAGATAGACAGACAGATAGTCGAACGAAAATAAGACAGACGGCCGGCCGGCCAAACTGACGGTCGGACAGGCGGGGACTCAGGCAGGCAGCCTGTCAGACAGAAAAGACAGACAGACAGACATGTAAGCAGGCAGACAGACAGAAGAGACAGATAGATAGATAGGCTTCTTTAAAAAAAAAAATATGACACGAGACCTGAATCCTTGTACTTGGCGCCGAACGACAGCCCGGCAAATTGCGCCATCACCGAAGTCAATCCTGTCAAGCAATTAAGCCAGCTCGGGTGGGAGTCATAGAGAGAAGGCGGAGAAAGGGTTTATAAAAGGACCCCACAATCAAGTGAATCGTGTTTCTTTGTAATTTTACGTGATTTGGATTTTAGAATAGAACACTGCTCACAAAAGCTCTCTTTTGGACAAATCTTATGTCAGGTGCGGAGCAAAATAAGTCTTGGTTAAAAATAACAAACACTAATTCACTTCTAAAACATTCCACTGACCAAGAAATAAATTATAACTGTGTTCAGGTGTAATTATACGACATAGCTGATGATAAATCGTAGCTACAGGCAAGTTATTAGATTTTAGAGCGCCATTGCTTACGCTCTTCACACCTTACAGACAAAAAAAAGTAAGTTACTTCATATTTCAAAGACAGTTGTCTCTAATTTGTTAGTATTATTTTAATATGTTGTTTTTGATATTGGTTTTGTTCTTGTTCATATGTATTGCAGAGATTTGTTTGTGTTTCTTTGTTTCTGTGGACTTTTTCCGTTTTAATTTTTACTTCGAACATGAAAATGTGTTTCAAAGAAAAAAAATGGAGTCTGCTCTACATGTCACGAATATCATTGACACTGAAGGCAGTAATAAAATCTTATCTGCCTAATTTAATTGTACCTTTCTCTTTGGTAACATTATTGCTACCTGGGTGATTTAGGTGAGCGTGAACAGGTAGCTATAATGAGTTATATGTATATCAATTCCGCGTTACTTCCCTGAGATAAAAATTAGGTAAATTATCATCAGACCTAAAGGTTTTTTTAATATTTGGACATGAGCCCTAATATAACTTACTAGGGTGAGCGCGATGCACCTGGCCAAAAACGAGGCAAAATATTATTTTTTTAAAATCCTCGCAAGGTAAGTAATTATGTAATTTTTAATTTGTGTTTAGCCCGCATGTGTCTTACAGAGGTCCTATGCAGAATCAAAGAATACTAACACTGTGGCCTAACAAGCCGACTAAGGAGGGTTGGGCATTTGGCCGGCTACGCCATCCTGAAAACATTTTAAACCAAAAATCCTTCAACAAATATGAACACAAATGGGTTGAATTGCGGGGTTGAAATGAAGCACAGTTGCCGTCTGTTCGATAGGACCTGAAAAAAAGAATTAACAGACGCAGTAAAAAGGAGTTAGGGTTGACGTAGGTATCCTAAACCTAACCCTATACCCTAATCCTAACCCTAACGACGTTGGCGACTTACTGAAATGCCATCAAAGAAGACGGCCCATTGTGCTTCATTTCAAACGAATTGAGGAATAGCGAAACGTATGTTCGATGTCATTCAAATAAGTCGCCTATGTCGTTAGAGTTAAGAATAGGGTTATGGTTAGGCTTAGAATTCGTAAACCTAACTCTAACCCTTAGGCGATGTTACTGAACTCTGCGATTCCCTTTTAACACCGCATCGGACACACGTTGCATCGTTGTTCATTTCAGCCCAAACGTGCTCGTAACCTTTCTTAATATTTACTTATGTTGCTGCCATTACAAGATATTAGCCATAATAACGTTTTCTGTTTCTTTTTTCACACTATGATGAGATAGGTTTGGTTTGGTGGTTAAAGAATTGTAATTATAAACGCGCATCTCGGAAAACTGAAGAATTATTTCTAATGGGCGTGTAAAAGAGAAGTTGGCTAGAAGACAAAGATGGCTCTTTACCGCTTCACCTATGTTCCAGTCTTGACTTATGGATGCGAGTCATTTACAGTAACTACAATCCACAAAAACCAGCTCCAGACCTCAGAAATGAGATATCTGAGGAAGGCAGTTGAACAAGAAGAGACATGATCCGCAATCAGACGATACGGCAAGGCCTCAAAACCCAGCTCCTGCAGACCCACGTAGAACTGTCCCAACTACTATGGTTTGGCCATGTCTGTAGAATGGGAGTAGATCAGCTACCATAACAAATATGGGACACTGAGAGCCAGGGATCCAGACCTTCAGGACGACCCAGGGTCCGCTGGAAGGATAACATTAGACAATCTCTAAAGGAACGAGAACTAAATTGGAACCAGGCCAGAAGGAAGAGAGCCACTAGGATAGTAAGGCGCTCTCTCTGGCAAACCTCTACGCCCCAGGGTAGAAGAAGGGTCGAATGACTAAGTAAGCAAGTGTTAGAATTTAATGCATTCCAGTACACTGATTGCACAGCCGTTTTAAATAGAACTCCGTGTAAATGGCTATACGAAGATAGTAGTCACGTTAGAAAATTTGCATGCAATTTCCAAATAAGTTTGTTTGAAACAGGGTCGTAGAGTCGGAGTCTAGAGTTGGAGTCGTGTGCTAGTGGAGTCAGTCGTGTGCTAGTGGAGTCAGTCGTATGCTAGTGGAGTCAGTCGTGTGCTAGGGGAGTCAGTCGTGTGCTTGTGGAGTCAGTCGGGTGCTAGTGGAGTCAGTCGTGTGCTAGTGGAGTCAGTCGTGTGCTAGTGGAATCAGTCGTATACTAGTGGAGTCAGTCGTGTGCTAGTGGAGTCAGTCGTGTGCTAGTGGAGTCAGTCGTATGCTAGTGGAGTCAGTCGTGGACTAGTGGAGTCAGTCGTGTGCTAATGGAGTCGGTCGTGTGTTAGTGGAGTCGGTCGTGTGCTAGTGGAGTCGGTCGTGTGCTAGTGGAGTCAGTCGTGTGCTAGTGGAGTCAGTCGTGTGCTAGTGGAGTCGAAGTCGGTAAAAATGTCCGGACTCTGACTGCGAATGTTATGAATGTTAACCCACGCACATCCCTTTTAAAGAACCCATTCAGTATAAAAAAATACATCATATTTTTAAATATTTTTTGTTTTGAATTTTGGTTTGTATTATTTTATGAATGAATGAATGGTAAAAAATGTAATATAAAAACCCAGGTATTCATTTATTCACACACAACCCATATTGATACATATAACTCCATATGGGTGCATAATTTTACACCATATGACTAGTTAAAAAAAAAAAAAAAACTTTAAACGGAGTCAGGATTCGGGCTTCTAAAATTTCAGAAGTCGGAGTCGGAACATTTTTTTTTTTTGGGCCGACCCCACAACCCTGGTTTGAAGGCTTTCCCCAGAGGTGTTACATCAACTTTGCAACAGCCCATTCTGGGAGGTAAATATAAAACAAAGCGATCATTTTACGGTTCAAAGGTCCGTGTCATTTCGTAGGCCAACATGCAGGCAAACGAGCTGGTATACTCAGTATTTCTGAGTAAAAGATTCTCTTCAGACATTTATATTATAGAGTGACATCCCCTTATAATATCGATATTTGCCCGAGATACATGACAAGGCAAACATTACGAGGGGATGCCAAACTATAAATATAAAAGTCTAAAGAGATTCTTTACCTATTTATGAAGCTTGTTAAATCGTGGACAAACTTTCTTGCAGTTTACATAAATCTTCTAAACGTTATTCATTGATGGAAATAGTCGATCTTTGGCTCAGCACTTTTTTTAGCTTAAGGTAGCCCCAAGTCAGATACTGCCGGAGGGGAAAGAAGTGTTACAGACTTCACCATACTGGGTCCAACTTTTTTATGAGTTGGGGCCTTTTGCGTTTCCTATCTGAAGAGCAGAGCCAGGTACCAAGTAACAACTGGATAGACTGGAGCGTCACGCTACCAGACCAAGTCCGGAACCCGGTAACATCACTGAGAGAGGAAAGAGCTATAAACTGCCTAGCCAATCGGGACGCTCAAAAAGTCTTTTTCTAAAAAAATTAAATAGTCTTATGAGATCTGAAGAATGCATTCGTTTCTCAGAAATACAAGCGGTCTCTTTCTTAAGTACAATTTTAATATCTAGTTGAATCTTGCTAGCACAGTTATGTCCCCGCCTCCATGACTCAACAATCTTTCAATCAATCAACCAATACCCTTTAGCTCCCCAAGGAGCATAGGCCTTCAACAAACACATGCCAAGTCTTCCTGTCCTGTGCCATCCGCTCAAGTTCTTTCCATGTTTTCCTCATTGTTTTCACCTCTGTTTCCAGTTCTCTTCTCCATGTGTTTTTGGTCTACCTCTGCCTCTCTTTCCCTGTGGATTCCAGAATAAGGACTGCCTTGTAATGCTATCAACAGGTTTCCTAAATGTATGTCCTATCCATCGCCAGCGTCTTCTTCTCAACTCTTGTTCCACTGTTGTTCATACCATTTCAGTCCTTCTATTCTACGCAAGCACCCGTTTATAAAAGTCTGTTGCTTTTTGGTTGTTGTTTTTGTTGTACTCCATGTCTCAGAGCCATACAATAGGACTGACTTCACATTTGAGTTGAAGATTCTTATTTTCGTGTTGGACTTGATTTCTCTTGTTCTCCATATGTTTTCCAATGCAATGAAAGCTCCTCTTGCTTTTTGTATTCTTATTTTGATATTACTGTCTGTCCCTCCAACTTTGTCTATATTACTTCCAAGATATGTGTACGATTCTACATCTTGTATTGGTGTTTCTTCAAGTTCAACCTCGTTATCATTTCTTGCATTTATTCTCATAATCTTTGTCTTTTCACTGTGTATTTTCAGGCCCACTTGTTGTGACCTCTCATGGAGAATTTTCATTTTCTCTTGCATCTGATTATGGTTATGGGACAGAAGAGCCAAGTCATCTGCAAAATCCAGATCATCAAGCTGTTTGGTGAGATTCCATTGGATTCCATTTCTGGTGTGTGATGTCGATGTTTTCATAACCCAATGTATTGCTAGTAAGAAGAGAAATGGAGACAAGAGGCATCCCTGTCTCACTCCCGTTCTAATCCTGAACGATTCTGTAAGTTGTCCTTCATGAAGAACTTTGCATGTCATGTCTTTATTACGTTAATGAACTTCATGGGAACTCCATAATGCCTCATCAATTTCCAAAGCGATTCTCTGTCTACACTGTCAAATGCCTTTTCATAGT